>KN823027.1:85910-109404 GCA_000827465.1 Tulasnella calospora MUT 4182 | reverse complement strand
ACAGCGTTCTCGGGGGTTCCAAGCAGAGATTATCAAGACCAAGTTAAAATCCCACCTTCTGTTGATCTCCCAGCGAAACCGTCGGTGAATCCCAGCATACACGTGCATAACGAGCCGGACACAGTGCTTCAAGAGAGTCGACCCACTGCCCAGACCGAAGAGCAAATACCCGACGCCAATCTTTACTCCGGTCCTCTGGCCAACCGATTATATGGGCCTCCCACGGATCGCAGCCGAATCCTGTCAAGTTCTGGCGCAGAGCAACCCTCGAACGCATTAGGTTTGGTTGGTCCACAAAGGAGGACTCTTAACTCCGAGCACCGACAGTCACAAATGTCGCCTCCACCAACTTCGACAGTGCATTCGACAATGGTTCCGGACCAGGGCCGGAAACGTGGGCGAACTGGTGGTGACATCGACGACAAACCCACAGATCTGCCCCCGTCCAAACGCCATCAGGGGGAGCAATCAACCATAGAAAGAAACAAGGAAGTTGATCATCAAGTCGATAGGTCCCTGTCTACGAACCCTGTCGGTTTAGGTCCTTCAGAGTTCCGCGAAGCTCGTGAGCCAACCCTCATCCGAGGCCGTGGTCGTGGCTTGGCGCTGAGGGGCCGCGGCCGCGGAGTAGCGAGGGGAGGCCACGAACACGTCAATGAGGACCGCGCAAGCCGCTCAGGATACGACAGAGAATACCGCGAAGCCAGATATTATGAAGACTATCACGACTATCCGCGACATTACGACCGCTCCAATCGAGAAGTTGACCGGCGGCCTGAGCCTTATGAATCCCGTATTCGGCGGTCCCCAGGTGACTATCGAGAGTACGACCGAGCTGGGCAAGAAACCCGTATCTCTCCCGCTGCATATCGGCGCCATACACCCGACAGAGAACACCGTGCTCAGACCGCACCCAGGGGCCCTCGTCGTGTGGGTGAGCGGCCTAAAGATGGCTGGTCTAATCTGGACGTCGACCGAGATCGTTACTCCCGATCCGGGGCCTCGGTCAGTCACTCTGGTGATTCACCGCGTCTAGAGTCGTCCTACGCACCTCACTACGACTCTCGAGCCCGTTCCCCTCCGCCTCGCGATGGAGATACTGGTCGACAGGAATATTCTCGGTACGATCAGCCACGCGATGCTCGTCGTTCCAGGTCACCCCCTAGGCGTCATTCGCCATCACTACTTCCACCAAGGATGGATCAACACGGTTGGCATAATTACGACGAAACTAAAGCGGGTGAATCGTCCAGGCAAATACGGACACCTCCAGTACCTTCGACGAGGGAAGCAGGGTCTGAGAGTCCACAGTACCACAACAATAGAGCCAACCATGAGCCGGCATGGGAGAATCGTGACGAGGTGACTGATGGGATGTACGGACGCGTTCCATTACTACCTGAAAACATGAAAGACGAAGATTCTCGTGAAGCAGGGGCGCCCAAGGACGACTCATCGCGTCCGGGTCGGACATCGGATGCAAGGGTACTTTCTGCTTCAACGCCAACCAACTGGGTTCAATGGCCTGAACGAACTACAAATGCAACAGAACTTGAAGTAACAAACGTCCCGGTAACTCCAAAGCTTGGGGAAAGCAGATCACCAATGGAGCTTGGTAAGCGTCTGCCTCCAACATCTCCCCGTGCTATGCGGCCGTCACTCGATCACGGACAACTTCGAGCAGGTACTTTCCAAGGCTCTAATATTGTACCGCTGTTGGAGCGCGTTACGGACCCTCAGCCATCTACCGGATTCTCCGGGCAATCTCTCTCTTCTCGTTTGACAGATCCAGGTGCTCGCCACAATTTGGCCTCGCGTCTGCAACCCTCATCTCGCCCGGGTGCGAGACCAGCTCCAACTAAACCAGTGAAGCCGGTACCTTCTCTTCTCGACCGAATGGCTTGATCGCATGTTGTTTTGAAACGTTCTTGAAATCATTGTAGCAGGTTTCAGTCCAGTTATTTGTACATGTTTCGCGATACGCCGAATTTCCTGACTCTCCCCACCTTCGTCTTGATTCCGTTGAAAATGGGTTACACACTTTGCATCCTTGGTCTGTTCATATCATACATCATCCAATTGGAATGAATATGAACTTATCACGTAGGTTGCGGTACGATGGGCATTGCTATTACCTCGGGAGTACTCGCCAGTTTGGATGCAAAGGCGACTACTCGCTCAGAGGGAAGCCCGGAGCGGCAGTCCGCCTCAGCTTCAGGAACTTCGACGCCTACCCTCCTGTCATCATCTGAAGCGGCTGTCCCCAGTCGTTTCATTGCCTGCGTGAGCCGCCAAGAAAGTGCGAGGAAGCTTCGTCGGACTTTCGGCGACCTTGGTTCATCCGGTCAAGCAGTGGAAGTTGTGGTTGGAGACAATCTTCAAGCTATCCAGGAGTCTGATGTGGTTATCCTATGGTACCCCTCATTGCCACTTTCGTAGTCATCCCAACTAAGCTATCATTTCACCTAGCTGCAAACCCCAGCAAGCCCAGAATATTCTCAGCCTGTCTGGGGCGAAGGAAGCACTAGACAAGAAACTTTTGATCAGTATCCTTGCAGGTGTTACAATATCGCAACTCGAAGATTGGGTACTACCAACAACGCGAGTAGTCCGCGCAATGCCGAACACGCCTTGCCGGGTTAGTCTGAAAAGAGAGTCCACTCCGTGCATGATAATTCTAACGAGCTCTTGTTGTAGATAAGAGAGGGCATGACAGTCGTGTCCAGCGTCCCCCCAGAGAATACGCTTGACAAAGAGATCATTCTGACCATCTTTTCGTCAATTGGCCGGTGTCGCTTTCTCGACGAGAAGCATTTCGATGCATGCACGGCTCTCTCTGGATCTGGTCCCGCTTTCGTCTGTCTCGTACTCGAAGCTATGGCTGACGGAGGGGTTATGATGGGCTTACCTCGCGTTGAAGCTCTCGAGCTTGCTGCTCAAAGTAAGCAATATATCGTATCAAACGCGACAGCGGCTGATCCCTGTTCAGCCCTTCAAGGAACAGCTCGAATGGCATTGCAGTCGGGTGTTCATCCCGCAGCGATCAAAGATTCTGTCACGAGTGAGCTGTCTGCTTGCTTAGAAGCATGACGTAGAGTTAATTCGTGGTGCATAGCTCCTGCTGGGTGCACCATAGCTGGTCTGTTGACTTTGGAAGATGGTCGCGTTCGTTCGACAATGGCCCGTGCGATTCAGGTCGCCACCCAACATGCTGCGGCTCTGGGCCAACCAGGCAGTGAGGCTAAGTCGAAGGCCAAGCTACCTGTCAGTGGCTATCAAACTCCACGCGTTGTGGATTAGATTTGATATCGGAGGGATCAGGCCGAAAAGGAGAACAAAATATTGCGAAGTAGGATATATTTGCTATCATGTAAAACATAGAATGGAACCAAGATAAATGTGCCCGGCCTGTGGAACCGTCCTCTCGTGAATGAAAGAGAGGAATGTCAAATAGAAAGGGCCGATTGAAATTCGCTATAGCTCCCTTGAATGGGCGTCTCTGGTTTAAAACCCCATAAGACGCCAGAGTGAAGTGGGAGCAATGATTTCACGTTAAAAGAACGAAAGGAAAGTTACGGGCAGCAATGTGTATTCATTTATGACCTACAATTACTGGTCGGGTTATTAGTAGTGCGTTTCTAGAAGTCATTTGCGAACTCACCAACTACTCACTAACGGTTGAAGAAATGTACCCGCAACAACACGTCACGCATTCCTAGAAGAGAAAGAGCGAAAAGATGAGCGGTGACGCCTCGAGGCCTAAACTCAAGACGTCGAATTTATAGCTCTATTCAATGAGCGACTAGCGGATGGAGTGTTCCACTAGTGCTACCTATTAAGAGCATCGGCCGCAAACTTCAAGAGAACGGCATCTTTCACACGGAGTAGATAATATATAAGTTGCAAGGAAATGTATAGATGACAGCTGAAGACGGGGCTCGGAGTCAGCGGCTAAGGTCAAGGACGACGACCCGTCAAGACTAACCAGGTTAACGATCTGCAAGATGTACATGGAGTGCAATCGATGTGTTAGATCATTCAGATATGAAAACGTTGACGACCACGTACAGAACTCATGCGTTTCATCCGACCGCTTGACGGTTTGCTGAGGGAAGGTAGAAGATGAAAAATGTTGTGAGAAAAATGGTATGTAGTAAGCAGAGAAAAATAGGGGCTTTACCTTCCACGCCTCCTCGAAGTCTGCCGGCAATATAACATAGCGATTCTTACGGACGGCTGTTTCGTGAAATTAGACTTGTTAAAGAAGATTCGACACTACCGACGTGTCTGAAACACACCTTGTAAACCGGCAGCCTGACAGATCGAAGCGCACTCGGCTGACGAGATCTTGTCCGGTCTCGAGACGTCTAGCGACACCGAAATAGGCATATTAGTAGATTTCTGGTTATAAAGCGGCGCCTGTACGTACAATCTTCCAGGTCTACGTCGGGGTTAAGGTTCATCTTGCCGGTTATGGTTTGGAAGATCAACCGCTTCTCTCTTCGGGATGGAAGCGGGAACTCGATTTTTCGGTCCAATCGACCCGGCCGAAGGAGCGCAGGGTCAAGGGTATCTGCACGATTGGTAGCCATGATCACCTTCAGGGAAAGGACGTCAGTCTCGCAAACTCGCCTTGGGCTGTTGATGCTCATTACCTTGACATTACTACCTTGGTCGAAACCGTCCATCTGGTTCAAAAGTTCGAGGAGAATACGTTGCACTTCACGGTCAGCACCAGTTTGTGCATCGAAACGTTTCGTGGCAATGGCGTCGATTTCGTCTATGAAGATGATTGCTGGGGCGTTTTCGCGAGCAAGCCGGAAGACGTCTCGGACCATACGAGGGCCTTCACCGAGATATTTCTGTACAAATTCGCTGCCTACTACGCGAATGAAAGCGGCGGTGGTGTGGTGGGCGACAGCTTTCACCAGCATGGTCTTGCCGGTACCTAAACATATGCCATGAGCAAAATAAGGAGCACTTGCAGTTCCCGATAACATACCTGGAGGCCCATAGAGTAATACACCTCTTGGAGGGTCAATTCCGATCTTTTTGTAGAGATCGAATTGGGTTAAAGGCAGCTCGACAGCCTCTCGGATCTCTTGTTTCTGAGTATCCATTCCACCAACGTCGTGGTATGCGACGTCAGGCTTCTCATCCGCACCGAGCAGGGCTATTGAAGAGTCGGCTTCAGGAGGGAGAATATCGACGAGGGCGTTGGAGTGACGATGAAGGGCGACAGAGGATGATGGTTTAAGAAGTTCCCGGTCAAGCGTAGAGAGGATGCGGACAACATGGTTTGACCCAGTCGTAGAGCCCACGATTCCAGTGTGCTGGTCGATGGGTTCGAGGAATTGGCCTATGACGAGCGGTACCGATTGGATTCGCTTCACTTCCTCTTGGGCGCGAATGAGCTCCCGCTTGAGGTTCGCCTGCTCCTCTTTGATGTATGATTCCTGAATCTCAAGCATTTCGAGATGCTGAGTGAGCTTCTTGTACTTTGTGTAGTAGTCTTCCGTGGCCTGCAACTCCTCCATGAGGGCCGTCTTTTCGGTCACCACCGACCCGAAGGTAGGTTCCTGGAGCAAGCTTGCGTCAGCTCCTTGAACGGAAATCGCTTTCGAGTTGTATCAGAGTGCTCACCTCCTTTTGAATTTCAATGCCAATCTCGTCCATGAATGAAAATGCTGGTAGAAATGGATGCTGGATGGAAAGTTGCGGCTGAAGGATTGGGAGCGAGACTGACGCGTCGTCTTTATTTGACGGTGTTTGGGTCAGTCCAGTTCTCCCAACTTTCCTCGAACGTCTCTTATGGGTAAACGCAAGTCGTCCAAGAAGCCTCAAGGACCCAAGAGAAGAGCTGTTCTAGGTAATGTAACCCATTCACTGCTCTTTGGTAGGGTGAAACTGATTAATGGAACTATTAGATACTACCTTCACTTGCCTTTACTGCCACCATGAGAACGCCATAACCTGCAAGCTCGACAAGAAAGAATCTGTCGGACACCTGAACTGCAAAATATGCGGACAGGTGAGCTTAATGCGGCTCTTTCATGGAACAGTACTTTGCTGATACTGCATCACGATTGTAGAGCTTCCAATGCGCAATCCATCGTTAGTGTCCCCCGGCTTGTGGTTAAGGTGCAGGAATGTCACACTGACTCCCTGAACTTCAGACCTCTCTGAACCCATTGATGTCTATTCTGAGTGGATTGATGCCGCCGAGGAGGCTCAAGTCAGTAGTTTATTTTCGTCCACACCGTGAACCGTTTGCTCATGCTAGTTCACATCATATGCAGGCAACCCAAGGAGGCAGCGCTAGAAGAGGAGCTGGGGCGCTCAGTGATGACGAGTGATATACTCGCAGAAATGCACGACTTCTCTCTGCCCTTGCCTCTTCCCAGAGTCCCCTATTGCATTCAACATTTCCAACTGTATATTACACCGCCCCCAACAATGCATATCCAGAAATGATCAAACGTTTCACAATCAACATTTCAAAGTCATCCCTTCAAGGCGACTCTTACTTCTCCGGACTGAAGGGAAAGGCACCCGATTAGAGGCCGAGAGCCGAATGCAACTCGTCGTTCAAAAGCCAGGAAAAGCAAAACTTCATAATGATACACCAATGTCCATCAAACTACACATCCTACGGGGATTTGTAGTCACGCGCTAGTAGTCTTCATCAGCTTCTTCAAAATCACCCCGCTTCCTTCTGCCTCTCGTCCCTGAACCTCGTCCTCTGCCTCTTCCGCGACGCGACCTGGTCGGTCCGGAAGCTGAACGACCTCTAGTTGATTTGGAGCCCGGGTTTGGACAATCTTAAGAGGGATTCGATTCACAAATGAGCGGGGTCGGTTGATTTATTGATCATACAAGCACACGCACCACTCGACCAGTGACCAGTCATTCCGCATTTGAAGCATTCTCCAGACTTGCTGCCGGCATTCGCAAAGCTCTTTGACCGATTAGCACTTCCACTCGGACCGCCGCCGCCGCCACCATCGCCATTTGGACAGTCTAAGGATGAATCTTGGGTCAGGGGTCGCCTGAGCAACGTCTCCTCGAGAGAACTCACTGTTCGCGAAATGACCCGCTTCCCCGCACTTATAACATACCCAATCACCAGGGCCATTTGTACTTGTTGAAGCTTGTCCCCTAGCTCGTGTTGCACCATTAGGACACTCTGGTATACGTTTCGAGCAAATCAGTGAGCTGAGGCGCAGCGCCCAAACCATAGTGCTTACCGTTAGCGAAATGCCCAACTTCGTTGCACTTGAAACATGTGTTCCCAGATGAACCAGATCCTGAAGTACCAGTATTCGATGGGCGAGTACCAGAGGATCCAGACGGTTCGTCATCCCATTCGAAGAAGCCGCATTTCGCCTTGCTCGATGTGTTTGGGCAAGTCCAGTACGGCCGTCCTTTGTTTGCGCCCTCGCTCTGGGTAACGCGGGATACGGCCGTGAGTTCGCATCTGCACTTTCGAGTTCCACCTCCCGTGGATGTTGAGCCATTCTGGGTTCGGGTGGTCGAGTTGGTCATTCTTTACAAGAGAGCATGAGTATCCATCCTTGGCGTTAGGTCTTTTAGGGTACAACTCACTCGCTCCTTGTGCGTTTCGCAGGTACGACTTTGCCGGGTCCACCCTCTGGCTGGAGCCACTCGAAAAAGTCGCATTCTTGCGTTTCGCATCTCCAAAACTTCCTGCCATTGTTGGCGGTTTCTCGGGTGACACTCCTCTCCCCGGCGGGCTTTCCACAATTGCAAAGGACCTCGCCACCGCTAGGAGGACGCGCAGGTTGTCGAGCTGCTGCTGGTGCTGGTCTTGCTTGGTCTGCTTCAGCTCTTATGCCACCTCCCCCAGGAGGCCGCCGATCATTGAAGAAATCTTGGTTCATCAGCCGTCAGTCGGCCATATCTTCATGCACGGTCTTCGGTTAACTGACCTTCGTCATCGGAGTCGTTTGGTGGAGCTAAGGAAAGGAGAAGCGTCGATTTGAGTATGGCTGAAATAAGTCAATGGTTCAAACCCACTAACGTGCTTGTCGTCGGGCTACACCACCGCCACGACCTCTTGGGGGGCCTCCACCTCTCCCTCTTCCTCTTCCAGCTCCTCTTCCTCTTCCTCTGCCCCTTCCGCGGCGGCCGCCACCCCCGGCATCGTCGTCATCATCATCTACGACACCGATGCCTCCTTCAACGTTCCCCTGCTGGGCCCCGCCGTCAAACATATATTCCCGAACGGTCTAAAGAAGAAATGTCAGTGAGGCGACCGGCGCGACTCCTGAAGACAAAACCAAAGAACTGTGGCAATACCTCAACGATCCTATTGAAGTTGTTTCTCGCTAACACGAACACATGTTTGTACTGCTCCACGCTCTCGTCTATCATTTCGGCCTTTGTTTTCGTACCGTTGCAGACTTGGACCATCATGCGTTCGGTCTATGGCACGAGTGCATCGGTGAGTAACATTGTTAAAACGGCTCTGATTAGCCGACTGACCTCTCGTCTCAACTGCGGCTTGCTAAGACTACGTTCGAACCCAATCCTGCTGTACCCTTCAACCAACCCAATCCCCAAATTGGAGGGAACTAGGTAAGTGACGGCACCTTCTTTCCGCGCAACGACATATTCGCGGTCGATTATCGTCTGGATATGCTGGGCGATGGTAGCGTCCGTTCCTAATTGGCAAAGACGTTCAGTGGGGGTTAGGCAGAGCGTCAGACCTAGACAACGAACCAATGCCATTCTTATCCATGAGCCCAACCAGATCCGCCTCCGTAAGCAAATTAGGCTGAGAAGTTTGACCATCCCGCAGCTCGCACACGCTTGGCATGAACTGTTGACCTTCTTCGAAATCCGGAAGAGCTTTGTCACCCCATTTGTCGTAAGGATAAACATCCAGGTAGTTTCGCGCCAGAACCACTAGGCCTACAAGGTCGGGTTCAGACTTTAGTGACCTACCGGACTGGAAGAAAAGCTAGCACAAAGAACCGACCGGTTGCGTAGAAGTCTTCTCCACCAGACACGATGTCTACTGTAGTCTCGAATCCTTCGGCGTCTTTCGAGCAGCACGCCAGGTACCGCCTGGTAACGAACTCGTACACTCTTTTTGCATCCCCGTTCAAGTTCCCGGCGTGGGCTGTAGGGTGGATCGGAGGATGCGCGTGATCGTCTTTCTTGCCACGCCGGGGCGGCGCATAACCATCTTGCTGCAGCCTAGAAAGTGAACGCGATTAACTTAAACCAAGGCGAGGTGATGGGAGAAAAACGAGTAACCCACCCCGTTGCAAAACCTCCCCAAGCTGGATCGACGACCTGCTTCGCTATCAGAGCGGCATGATCGAATTGAGGGTCGAAAATATCCGTTTCCGTACGTGGATATGACAAGAATCCATCTTGGTAGAGCTTTTCTGCTACCTACGAAGGAGGGGGAAGGAGTAAGAGAAAGAATGGGTCCAGACTAGGGCGTGGAGTTAGGTGCGTACGTCGAGGATCTTTTTGGGAGCCATTCGTAAAAGGCGAGACCCGGATTTTTGCAATTCGACGGTAGTGAGTGGAAGAGGCTTCCTTAGGAACGGTTTTCAACCCAGTGAGTATGTATGGCATTTCATTCACCCCGCGTAATTTTGAGGGGCGCTCTTACCACTTCTTGACGTTCTTCTTCGTCACTTTCGTTACCGTAGCCATAACGTTCTCCAACACGAATTCATAAAGAACTAAAGCGATGTCCAAATCGAACAACCGTCCCCGTCGCCAAGTAAACTCGGTCTGATCCTCCTCGTTTCGTGGGTCCCGAGCCAAGGACAAGTATATGAACCAGAAAGTTTCGGGGACGAACGATTTGACTTGCTCGTAACGAGATACCACAAATCCTAGGGTGGGGAATTGACATGGACCTAGCAAGGGGTTGTCAGTCGGAACAAGCCGAAACAGGTAACGAGACATGGCGCACCATACGACATGAGCTTCTGGTCCTTTAGCTGAGGAACGAGTCGCTGAAGTCCGAGAGTCTGCATGCGAGTGATGGTCGCTCCAACACGCAGGTCTATTATAGACCGAGCTTCCACAGAGGCGGCCTGACGCATGTCCAGTTCGACGGTATTTTGGGCGGCGCGGTGTATCTGCCTGAATAAAAAGTCAGCCAACCCACAGGTAGATGTTCACGACCTGAAACAAAAAGGCATACCCTGCTATAATCGCACTGAACCTGGCTCTCCTGATGCGTATTCGAGGATTTCCGGAGCGGCATACGGTCGCCACCTCGGAACCGATGTTCTCTCCCTCACGATCGCAATCGGTCCATATGACAAGTTCTTGGTGACTGGGAGCGAGCCTCTTCAAGTTTGATGCTACCGTTTGCTTGTCCTAAAGCAACCAGACTCTGAATTAGCTTGCGTGATGGAACACGGGGGGTCGCCCCGTACCTCGGCGACTTTATGCTCCACGGGGACGTCGAATAGCACAAACGGATCGCAGGAGCTCCAGTTCTTGTACTGCGGGCCAAAGTCGTACCCAAAAAGATGCCCGACAACGGATGTGACGGTGAAATGTGCGTTAAGTTGCGGGTAGTCAAATTCGTAATTCTTGATGTATCGGTTCGCAGAGTTGGACTGAAGGAAGCAAACTAGACATGCATACCGTCATCGACCGGCAAGACGAATGTAAACTGGCATACCGTGGTGTATTGGCCGCCAGAGAGTATCTGAGTAATGGACTTGGCGATGGACGGTTTCTCTGCGACACAAAGAACGCGCATCGCGTGGTTGGGTGGTGTTGGGTGGAATTCAGCACTGAGTAGCCGTTGAAATCTAATCGCAGCGTCCTACAGCCCTTCCGCTCTGGGGTGTGAAGAGTGCAAGCCTCGAATGCAGCCAGAAGGTAAGCGGGAGCAAGACGAATACAAACAGCGCAATTCCCGTGACGTCCAAATAACGCGTAAACAAACGCCAGGCGGCGAGCTCCAGAGAAAACGAGGAGATCTAACCCGCAACCGAGCCACGGAATTTTTTATATTTCCCAGATACTACTGGCTTTTCATCTTAACGTTGTTCGACTGAATCCGCTCTTTGTCGAGCAAGGTCGCATGACAAGCGGTTCCTTTCCTTTCCTCTACCGAGGCTCTCAGTGCGCAAACCTGCAAAATCGTAGGGGTAAGTCCAAAATCGCTACGGGATCGACCGTGCAAGTAGTCTAATGCCTGCTGACCCCCTACCAGCTGACAGTCAGATCTGGGTCAGGTCATGTGACGCTATCCGTTGCCGAACACCGCATCGTTAAAATGCTCTTTCATCGACATACGCGCTGTCCACCCGCACAGACTCTCGTCCGCCACCTTCAGGATGTCAATCACTTCTCAATTCTCAACAGATTCGGCGGCTCTCAAACCTCTCGGTCTAGGATACTCTTTCTTCCCTTCACCGGTACAGAACAACCGCCAACTCACGCCAAAGCTCTGGCCAGGAGTCTCGGCAGAATCTGAAAGCGAGCTCGCCAATTTACTCAAGCTCAACAATGACAAGCATCACATTTTCTTCAACGATCAAGGATTCCACAAGTGAGTTCGGGCGAGCGTTTTTCCACCCAGAATACAGATGATTCTAATTGGGCTTCTCATCCCCGTCCAGCCACCTCGCTCACCACCTCTTCGCTGCGTATGCCATGGGATGTTCACATGATGTAAGACACAGACCAGCGCCCACTCGCGCCTCGTACTCGTCGCTCAGCCAGTCTGGCAGGTCCTAAGCGCCGCCTACCACCTCCACGCGGATTATCAAAGGCCCGCATTCCAAAGTCCCGGCGAGATCACAGAAAACAATTGGACGGAGTACCTTGGGAACAAGGAGTAAGCGCTCTTCCATTTCCGACCTGACCGTGGTCCTGATTGAAGCGGTTTTTTGTTACCTCCCAGCTACTATAACGCGTATATGCACTTCTATGGCTCGCAGATCAACGCCCACGGTCCAGGAAAGACTTTGGAGAAGTACGTATTTTCACAAGAGGCAAATCTTACAGCCGAAGGGACACAAGGCCCTCAGATGTTGGATCGCTTCATGAGTGGGCTTTTACATCCCATGATTCATACCGGTCACTGGGCGGAGTTCCACGTCCCAGGAATGCTGGCAGAAGGTGCGTGATTCACCTCTCGTGCACGTCGTACGCAGGTTGTTGTAGTACTGATGGCTTGTCCGACCGAAATCAGGTCTGGCTATGGCCTCGACCACATCCCCAGACTTCCTCGACCTCTTCCCACCAGACTTCTTTGACTACGAAACCCAACAATCCGGATCAGTCCAGTCCCTGCTCAACGAAGCAGTGACAAGAATCCGCAGACTCTCCCTCAACAACCCTCACTCCTCCTCGCGTTCGCCATTCACCAGCGGCGCCCACTCGCTCGACATCCTTCACCGCATGCTCCAAGATCCGACCCTCGCCGCTGGAAAGACGTGTCAACCCGATAGCGACAGGAAATTTAGGGACACTATGAACAGCTCGGGAGAAAAGATTAGAGAATACGCAAAGATGTGGCAGGTTGAGTCGGAGAGGGAGGTTCCTGAAAAGTTGGAGGAGATCGCTTGGCTCGCTACTCTTGTCTACGGGTTGGGCGGATGGAGGAAAGGAAAAGCGTTCCGCTCGGATTTTTTCCTGTGAGTGTCTGATCATCTTTTGTGCATGGTCAAGAGGAGATCGCTCACCTTCGGCAAAAACAGGCTGCACCTCGTCACGAGCTCGATCTTCATTCCGTCCCTCATCACACACCTCAGCTTCCCCTCTCAAAGCGCTCTCTTGCGAGCTCAACTTTCAGTCATTCTCGGATGGTGGGTCTCTCGTGGCCGCCCGTCCATCCCGCTCGAGGACTACTACTCGCTCGAATTCGATCCCTCCTCTTTCATTCCCAAAGCGCTTCAGGTCCACCCAGACAAAAGCGCCATCGGCGTCGGTAAGAATATCAAGACGACCAACCTGCCGTCGAACATGTGGTTCGCCATAATCGAATCCACTCTCAACCACCCTGAAGAACATCTCTTGAAGAACCAACGATCCCTCGCTCACTTTGATCACCTCTATGGGAAGACTCCTCAGGGATACTTTGAGGGCAAGACGGACTTGGAAGGAGCCGAAATGTTGGACGGCACGCTCTTCTGGCGCGTTGCCCTCCATACTCAAAAGGCTCTTGGATGGGTCCGAGAAGGAGAACCTCAGGGAAGCTTTGACAGAGCCGGGTTGGGCTGGGATCACCTCTGGGAGTGAACTCGGGAAACGAAGGGCGAGTCTTGTATTAAAAATTTACCGTAGTCAATGAAAGGTATGCTTTTATACGTGAATCTGTTGTTTACGAGATGAGCCTCAGTGAGACAACGGATAAATTGGCTTTTTTGGTAGAATCAAGGCTCCATCTCGCATCGCCGAACTGCAGACGCTCTAGCCTAATCCTCAGTGTTCTAGCCACATCTCGATTCTCAGTACCTCTAAACCAGCTGACAGGTTGGATCATGTGGGTGAGATGACGTCATCCATCGCCAAACACCGCACGTCCCGCTATACATGCTCTTTCATCGACTACGCACTGTCCGATCGCACAGACTCCCTTCCACCATCTTCAGGATGTCAACCACTGCTCAATCCCCATCAAAGTCGGTGGCTCCCAAACCTCTCGGGCTGGGATATTCGTTCTTCCCTTCCCCAGAGCAGAAGACCGACAAACTCACGCCCAAGCTCTGGCCAGGAGTCTCCTCAGAATCTGAAAGCGAGCTCGCCAGTTTACTCAGGCTCGACAATGAAAAGCATCACATCTTCCTCAATGACCAAGGATTCCACAAGTCAGTTCGCGAGCGTGTTCCCCGGATGCCGATTCTGATGGGGCTCTCATCCCGTCCAGCCACCTCACCCATCACCTCTTCGCTGCGTATGCCATGGGATGTTCGCCTGAGGTGAGAGATAGCCGGGTATTCACTCGTACCTCGTGCTTGTCACTCAGCCATTCCGGCAGGTCCTAAGCGCCGCCTACAAACTCCACGCGGACTATCAAAGACCCGCATTCCAAAGTCCCGGCGAGATCACTGAAAGGAACTGGACGGAGTACCTTGGGAACAAGGAGTAAGTGCTCTTCCATTTCAGACCTGACAGTGGCACTGATTGAAGCCCTTTTCCCCTCCAGCTACTACAACGCGTATATGCACTTCTATGGCTCACAGATCAACGCCCACGGTCCAGAAAAAACTTTGGAGAAGTACGTATTTTCAAAAGAGGCAAACCTAACAGCCGAAGGGAAGCAAGGCCCTCAGATGTTGAATCGCTTCATGAGTGGGCTTCTACACCCCATGATTCATACGGGTCACTGGGCCGAGTTCCACGTCCCAGGAATGCTGGCAGAAGGTGCGTGATTCCACCTCCCGTTCGCGTACGTGGTACTGACGAATAGTCCAATCGAAATCAGGTCTGGCCATGGCCTCGACCACAAACGGAAACTCCACCAACCTCTTCCCACCAGGCTTCTTCGACTACGACACCCAACAATCCGGATCTGTCCAGTCCATGCTCGACCAAGCAACGACCACGATCCGCAGACTCTCTCGCAACAACCCTCGCTCCTCCTCGCCTTCCACGTACACCGGCGGCGCGCATTCGCTCGACATCCTTCACCGCATGCTCCAAGATCCGGACCTCGCCGCTGGGAAGACCTGTGAGCACGATAGCGAGACCAGATTCGGCGACACCATGAACAGCGCGGGAGATAAGATCAGGGAGTACGCGAAGATGTGGCAGGTCGATTCGGATCGAGAGGTTCCTGAGAAGTTGGAGGAGGTCGCTTGGCTCGCGACGCTCGTGTACGGATTGGGCGGGTTCAGGAAAGGCAAACCGTTCCGCTCGGATTTCTTCCTGTGAGTGTCTGATCAATCCTTGCGCATAGTCAAGAGGAGGTTGCTCACCGTTAAGCGACAGACTGCACCTCGTCACAAGCTCGATCTTCATCTCGTCCCTCATCACACACCTCAGCTTCCCATCCCAAAGCGCCCTCCTGCGAGCACAGGTTTCAGTCATTCTCGGATGGTGGGTCTCCCGCGGGCGGCCATCCATCCCCATTGAGGACTACTACTCGCGCGAATTCGATCCCTCTTCTCTCATCCCCAAAGCCCTCCAAGTCCACCCAGATAAAAGCGCCATCGGCGTCGGTAAAAGCAGCGGCGGGACGACGACCAACCTGCCGTCGAACATGTGGCTCGCCATCATCGAGTCCTCAATCAACCACCCGGAAGAGCATCTCTTGAAGAACCAACGATCCCTCGCTCACTTTGATCATCTTTACGGTAAGACTCCTCAGGGATACTTTGAAGGCAAGACCGAGCTGGAAGGAGCGGAGATGTTGGACGGCACGCTCTTCTGGCGCGTTGCCCTTCACACCCAAAAGGCCCTTGGATGGGTCCGAGAAGGCGAACCCCAGGGAAGCTTTGACAGAGCCGGGTTGGGCTGGGATCATCTCTGGGAGTGAACAGCGGAAAACGCAAAGGCGAGTCTTGTATTAAAAATAGCACCGTAGTTGATGAAAGGTGTAGTCTGTACGTGAATTCGCAAATGCAGAAACGAGGATGACGAGTAAATTGGCTTTGATAACATCCCACACTTACATAACATCAGTCCTATCGGACATCGTGCAATATATGATACCAAAGCAATGACTGCACCGGTGTGGGTAAGGAGGCCAGCGGCAGCGGAGAGACACGAAGTACGAAGTGTTCGCCAAAGCCGATTCTTAGATAAGCCAGCCACAGTGAAACGTCATATTCCAACCTCTACTAGGCCCGAGTCGGGGAATCCTATCTCATTGACTACGCATCGTGAAGGCAAGACACGGTTGGAAGAAGTCGAGCTATTGGACGGCACTATCTTCTGGCGCGTTGCTTTTCATACTCAGAGGACTCTTAGGCGGAAGGATTTGGCAGAGCAGGGAAAGGATTAGACTCGTAACCAGTCCCCTGCAGGAACCAAAGCTACGTGGGGATAAGAAGTAAACCGGCGTTCGAGGGGTGGTCTGTGCAGAAGAGATTATGTAGGGGTTGTGTAGAATGTGGGAATTAAAAATGTTCGGAACCCCGTAATGGCTCCCGCAGGGGACTGGGATAACTAATAGGCTCACGCGCATGGCGGGAGTTGCCGTGGACCCTTTCGCGGGACTTAGAAAAAAAACACGACGCGTCTCCAACCAGCCCATCGTCCCGCCGCCTTACAACGACATACACACTCTCGAATGATACCATTTGGAAGTCTACTTAGTTCTTTATCGGAAAAAGTGTCAAAACGGGGCTCCGGCAGGTCCGAGACGAAGGGGACAAGCAGGAGACCGCCCGCAAAGGAACCACTTCCTCCGGTTGAAGCTCAATACCAATACATGAAGACCATCGAACTCGAGACAGTCAGTGATCGATGCTTTGAAGTGACAGGTGTCCGACCTCGGCATTTCCAGTTGGAGGCAGCTCAAGCGGCGCTCACCGGCAAGGACTGCATTCTGAATGTGCCCACCGGAGGAGGGAAGACTCTAGCATTTTGCCTTCCTGTGTTAGTCAAGAAAGGCGGAACTGTGCTGGTAGTCTCACCACTCACCGCTCTTATGAAAGATCAAGTGAGTACCTCTTTTCAGTCATGTCTGCAATAGTTGCTGGCATTGCTCACTCGTCTCCAGACACAAGCGTTACTCCGAGACTATAGGATTGAAGCGATCGCTATTTGTAAAGAAACTCTTGCAGATGAGCCTGGACTTTTTAAGGTGCGTGTATCGACGGAAAAGGAAACCCGTTTAACCTTAACAAGCTTATCTCCTCAGCGGGTGGCCTCGGGTACCATCCCTGTGGTTTTTGTCCCGCCAGAAGTTGCGGTTGCGAAGCAGTTCCAGCAAGACGTCCTCTCAAATCCGACATATGCGCGCCATTTGATAAACATTGTAATCGATGAAGGCCACTGCATCACTGAATGGGGAGGGACTTTTCGTCCCGACTACGCTCTGCTCGGTCTCCTCCGCGGACGCGTTCGATCTGGGCTTGCAGTAACAGTTGCAACAGCCACACTTCCATTTTACTCATTAGGGTATCAAGTGAGAAGCCCTCAATAAGCTCAAGCTTTCCTCCTGATCCTGATCGGAATAGCTTCCATAGATCCCTCGCTTCAGCCTCATATACCCGAAGCATCCATTGATGTGCCCACTTGGTGGCGACCTCCGGATTCTTGGCTGCCATTGCGTTGAAAATTTCCTCGCCATGGTCGCTTAAGAGGCGTCCAGCTTGTGACGCTGTCGCTTGGTTTGTTGATGCGAAAAGGCCGGTCATGAATTCGTGGACGTGTTTGAACGCGTTCTGTTTCATGGCTTGAAAGACGCCGGAGAAGCGGGCGCGTTCTGCTTCATCGGCGGCAATGCGAGCCGCCTCCTCCTCCAGTTCTTTCTTCCGGGCACTTTCAACTGCTCTCTCCCTCTCTACCCTTTCTTCTTGCTCCTTCCGTTGTTCTGGTGTTTGCTTGGTATCCGAGTAACGAGGCTTTTTAGTGGGACGGCGGCCAAGAGCATCGAAGTCGGAGTGGAGCACGCTGAGCACGCTGCTGTCGCTTTTGACGTGTGGATCCATTATATGGTATATTAAGACTAAGATAGTAAGTTTCCGCGCTTATCGGGCTCGCGGGGGCTGATAATTGAAGGGAGGGCAGCAGGACGTCGTCGTTTTTTTATAAGTCTCGCGAAAGGGTCCACGGCAAGCTCCGCCGTGCGGGCCCCTAAGTGAGTCCTCCCAGACGCGTCGCAAGACTATCAAATTGACACCCTATCTCCGCTCATCCCCGCTACCCCCGTTTACGGCTGATCCCTTTGTCATCGCCGATTCTCACTCAGGTCGCAGCGACGCGGCTGGGTTCGAGACTAGGAAAGGATTTTGTATTAAGAAAGCACCGTAATCAAATTGTAATGATAATCCGTACGTATATCCGCAAATAAAGAAACGAGCAAGCCAGGAAAGCAACAAGGGGAATAATAACTAAGTTGAAAACCAAATAGAAAAACAAGACTGGTTTCGGGGCCATTTAACTGGCAGCCCCACCCTGCTCTTGCTGGAAGACATCAATGTATCGACTCTTGCCCTTACGCTTCGAAGAGTTAGAGGCTCGGCTGGGAGGTGGCACAAGGTCGGGATCGATGATCCTGGACCGCGTTGGTCCACCATCAGTTGAAGGAGTGGGAGGAGTGGATGTTTCGGGAGAGGGAACGTAAGACTCGGCAAGGTGTGATCGCCTGGGAGGCACGACGCTCGTCAACGGTTTGAGCGTCGAAGCTGATGCCAACGCAGAGGACTGTGGACGGGGAGGAGGGGTCGCGCCACGCGAAAGTGAGGAGGTCGTTGTTGGTGCCATTTGGCTGGGAGAGGCAGTTTGAGCCCGGGAAGGAGCTCTCGATGGTGGCGGCGGTAGCGGAGCAGGCGCAGCGCTAGTCTCTCCGGCCTTCTTGTTGACCCAACGCTTGAGCTCCTTGTCATAATAGAATGTGCTCTCCTCTCCCAATTTGGCTTTGACTGGGCCTGGGGTTGAAGGCTCCTCCTTCTTGCCCCATTTCCAAGGAAGCCAGGATCCTCCACCATTGGCTTTGGCTTCAGTGGGGGCTATATCAGAGTATCAATAAGCGGGCGGTCCGGTTGCTAAGAAACTCATAGCTTACAAGCTGGCTTGGAAGATGGGGTTGGGGGCGGCGCCGCAGGTTTCTCAGCGGGTTTAGACTCCTTCTTCTCCTCTGCATCGCCATCCTCGGCCTTTGAAGCCTGCTTCTTCTTGCGAGAGCTATTACCGAATCCAAGATCCTCCTCGTCTTCTTCCTCGACGGGAGCGACAGACATCGAACGAGGGGTCGAGTGATGTGACGTGGTACGGGATGTGGGCCCACCACTAAAAGAGTCCATCGGAGACATGAAGCCACCCGCATCTCCTTCGGCTGGCACGCTATAGAACGTAGCAGCGGAAGTATTCTTGCTGGCATCATCACCTTGAGATCCTGAGTCATACCAACTTCCATAACTCGGGCGTTCCGTGTCTGTTGACTGGCTGGCGCTCATGGACGAAGCCGCGGCATGGTCAGCGGCGCCACGATAAGCCGAATCTGCCTCGTAAAACGTAGTCGCCGCGTTGGCTGAAAGAACCTGGAACCCAGCAGGTGTCATGGGTGACAGCGGGTCTGCTCTCATGTCCATTGCTGAGGAAGCACGATCTGGAGGAGCCAACCCTCCATACATACCAAACGGTCCACGTACAGCCATGGCGGAACCGGTACGCCGAGGTGGACCCGTCGAAGGTGGGGCAAGGCCGGTCATCGGTGGCGAAGCCATAGTCGACAAATTGGCAGACGATGCATTCGGCGATGTATTGGCCGATGAGATAACCGTGAACTGGGCAAATGGTCCAGCTGCAGCGCCTCCAGATGGTTTCTTCGTGCTGTTAGGGTCTGACGCAGACTCATCTCCTTCGCCTGCAATGAACTTGGTGACTCCACTCTCGATCCAGTTGCCCAATGTGGCCAAACTAGGTTTGGTCATCTTCCTAGCAATCCACGATCCCGTCTTGTCTAGCTGGGGTGTTCCTGATAAGCGATCGGACAAATCCTTGAGTTGCTCCAAGAACGTTGTCGTGTAGAACGGCGAAGGCTTTCCGATTCGTATCGTCGTGGCAATTGCGTCACAATAACGGGTTGCCAGACTGATATGCCCATGCTCTGCAAGTCGGAAGGCTTGGACCAAGCGGTAGGCCTGAAGGTGAGGTATGCCATTGAACGCATCTTGACCCTTGACGGTGGGGACCAACGAGAACGCAAACTCCAACACCTCCGAGAAGATGAATGGGTCATCCTCGACGTGGAAGTTTGGCTTCAGCAACGGATTTTCGGAGCCAACAAGAATGACTTTGCTTGCGGGAGAGCCTGCACCACCGAGGTGAGAGGTTTGGAGGGAGAGCAGATAGCTAAAACAAGCAAATGAATGAGTAAGAACGCACGACAGATTCTCATATTGTAACATACCATGCGTGCGCGGCGTTTGCCCACTTATTGGCACTCAACAAATCACCTAGTGCGGTCAGCGCGGCGGTGTCACCATTCGAGACATTCGAGGCGATGGTGGCAGCGGCTTCTTGCCACTTGGCCAGGCTTTCAGTGGGCGCCGGGCCGTGCGGTACAGTGTAGGAACCTGTGGCGACGGCAGCTGGGGTTAAAGGAGGCAGTGGGGATGGTGGGATAATCAGTGAGTGATTTAAGTTTGTGGTTCTCGCTAGAGGCTTGGGAGGTAACAACTCGTTCACTGGTCGATGATGTCAGTATTGCAATGCATCGTCCTCGATTCATGAACATCGACGAACCTGCAGAAGCGCCATGACCAGCGAAAAGACTATACGCAACGCGCAAAGCCTCGCGTCCGTTTGCAGGCTCGGAGCTGGCGCGAGTTGGGTCTACCCCAAGCTCCGTCCTCACAAACTCTCCAACCGTCTCTTTCCATGCGTCCTGATCCAAGCTGCTTGCAATAAGCATAGCATGAGCCCACAACCTTTCGTCCAATGCATGCCTATACGCCATCCGCTTCTCGCCTCGCATAAGGTGCTCTTGGATAGTGTCCAAGACAGAAGATCGGACGGTATATGTCGCCAGAGGTCGGTCGTCGCCTGCTGATGTGTGGCTCAATGCTGGATTCCCAGGTACTAGCAGACCGTTCCCAGCTGGAGAAGTAAAGCCGAACGTCGACGTATCAAGAGCATCCTTGAGTCGGGGAAGAAGTGCAGTGCGGACAGCTTTCTCGATCTCAGGGCTAATTAAAAGCTCCGGGTTAGGTGTCACCATCAAACGGGCATGAAAATGACGCTAACCTTCCGGAAACCTTGCCATCATTCTCCACCATAACCTTCAAGACGAGGATTAAGGACAGCTTTCCAGCTCGCTGGCTTCTAACCTCCGGCGCCAGCTGACCAATCTCAGCTTCCACCTCCGCTGCACGCTCCTCCAAGTACTTGAGGACAAGAGCCTTCTTCGCTTTGACAGTGGTAGCTGCGGTCCGTGTGATGTTGACTGTTGGCGTTCCAGGATCCGAGAAAAGTGGACCGGGAAACTTGGGTGCTTCCTCCATCATAATGCTCTTCAGTGGACGAACCGAAACTGGCGGAGGCCGTCGGGATACCAGTGACACGTCAAACCCGGCGCTTCCGTTGATTTGTTTGGCGAAGGATGATACAACTTTGCCTCCGAAACCGAAGGTAATGATCGGGGCGCGGCAGTTCGTTCGACCAAGGGGATCGTCACCGCCCGTTTGGGTGGATGAAGGAAGATAAGAGCTGCTGTACGTGCTCTCCATCGATGCACGGGGCGTGTAAACCGACTCTGCAGGAACTGCCGATACGCCATATGGATTATACTGTGCCGATGAGATCGATTCGCTCGTGTGCCTCCTTGCGTGACCGTTGGACTGAGGAGAGTAAGGGTCGTACGACGTCGTTTGCCCACCATCCGTTGGTTCGGCAGTGTAAGGACTGGCAGTTCGGGGAATCATCCCACCCAATTGGGTAAACCCTGGGCGCTCAGACGAAGGCAAGGTCCCAGATCTTGGCTTGTAAGGATCATATGGCGATGTTCCATGAGTAGGCGACACCTTCGTTGGAGGAGGCTTGACTGCACTAGTCTCTGGGTGCACGATCCGACTGCGCGCTGCTTCGAGGTGGGCAGCTGGAGAAGCCGCTCGAATTTTTTCCGACGCTATTATAGCATCAGGCCTTGGCGAAGCACGTCCTTTAAGGCTCAACTCTGGAGACGCAATCCCGCTTCGTACAGAGCCTGGCGTTCCTGTTCGTGGAGGTGGGGGGGCCTTGGTTGGGGAAGACTGGTGGTATCTTACCGGCGGCGAAGCCCCGTTAACTTGGTGCCGGTCTTGGGGTGAAGTTGGGACTGACCCAGATACCGAACGTGGGCTCTTCGCGGACATTGTGGGGGAAGTCGAACCAACAGGTTGCGAACCATGAACGGGTTTCGTTGCACTACCATGCGAGGAAATCGAAGTCAACGAGGCCTTTCGTGGAGGCGCGTATGGGTCGTATGCCGAATGTTGTTCAACGGTCGAGGCTGCGGGTGCGGGTTTATGTGCAGCAAAACTGTCGACTCCATGGGGCTCATAAGCGTCAAGGCTTCGTCTGCCGAGTTCCGAACCGACTTCTTCACGATATGGATCGTAATGCGGAGTTTGGGCGTCTTCCGGATCCAAGGAGATCTCTGCTCGCTGGGTCTGAGGTAACGCTTGCGGCTCGTCTTTGGGGAACTCGTCGGCATACCAATCCTCCTCGAGATTAATCGCACCATTCGTCTGCAGATTCGTGGTCGCGTCCCATCCAGGCTGTGAGCCACCAGTAGTATGAGCTATTTGTTGGGGCGCTTGAGCAGAGTAGGGCCGAGCCGGAGGCTGGACATTCGAAGGAGGTGGTCCATACAACCCGCCTAGATTGTGCGCCTGCTGAGGTGGCTGGGTTTGATGAGGAACATATGCTGGCTGTACAGGAGCCATTTGGACAGGAGGATGGACCGGAGCAGCCGGGGCTGGATAGTACGGCGATTGCGCTCTGGGAGGAGGCGGAGGGGGCGCAACCGGGGTTCGACGTCCCCCCATGGGCGGAGGCCCTGCGGGATAATTGGGCACGGAGGCGGACGGTGGCGGGGATAATATTGAGCCATGGCCGGCTTTAGCCTTCCGAGGTCGATCCAGGATCGGTGGGTCGTAGGCATTGTAGGAAGTAGAGCGATAAACTTCTGCCGCCGTCTGCGTCGGTTTTGGCCTGGGAGGTGCTTCAGGGGTGGAATAAGCCGGGTAAGAAGGGTAAGAAGGATATGACGGGGTGTAAGGGGTAGTAGGTGCAGCCTGGACTGCAGGCTTGGTCGGTGGCGGGGCCTTGGCATTACCCGTGGGCTTGTATGGATCGTAGGAAGAATCGGTTGCGTATGTTACTCCGGGATATAGGCCACGAGACGAAGTTGTAGCGGAATGCGTGGAACTCGCCGATTGGGTAGATGACGTAGGTGCTGTAGATAGACTGCCGGAAGGCGTGTACGCAGATGTCGTGGTGGGTGCATAGGGGTCGTATGACTGTTGTTGCTGGCTATAGGTCGTAGTAGCAGGTTGGTATGGGTCGGACGAGACGGATGACGGGTAAGTGGGGTACTGAGCCGACGCGGCAGCTTGCCCAGGTGGATCATAGCTTGGATACGTTGGGTAGTAATTGGTCGTCGCAGTTTGAGATGCGTTAGAAGTAGCATCTGATGGGTCGATAGCTCGTCAATGAAGTCGTTACAAAGGGACTTTGACATTCGGGCCACCCACAATTTTGATGCAGACCATTCGCATCGTAATTGGCATAACCATCGTGCTCTCCATACGAGTATCCGTTTGCCGTGTCGTGTGCATAGTCCTGGCCGTTGTAATCGTACGTTCCCATCTGCTGGGACGACGGA
>KN823027.1:45016-80276 GCA_000827465.1 Tulasnella calospora MUT 4182 | reverse complement strand
CCGACGCAGAGGAACCGCGCCTACCTGCTTCTGTACAAGCGTCAACTGCTCTAGATTTCGTTCCAAGAAAGCCATCTTCTTCTGTTGAGCTTTGCTATTGCTGTTGCGAATAACATTGTTGTATAGTTCTTTGAGCTCGTCCAATTGAATCTCCAGCTCGACGACCTGTCCGAATAAGGGATATGAAGGCGCGCTTAGCCCTGCGCCCCTAACAACGCAAAAAAAAAAAAAAGAGGCACCCGCTGACCTTTTCGCAGCGATTCTGAAGGTCCCGCATGAGACTTTTCTTCACACCATCAAACTCCGCCAGCTGGACGGTAATTGCCTTGCGTGTACGCTCGAGGTCTTTTGCGCTCTCTGCAAGGTTCTTGCCGCCTTCGATACCAGCCGATGTAACGGCGAATGCTCGCTGAGATCCGCCGAGGGTCAGATCTAAGCCACCCGACGAGTTCCGCCTCCCTTCCTTACCTTCAGCTCTTCGTTGACGCTCTTCATGCTCTCCAGAGAAGACTGAAGCGACCTGATCTCGTTGGCCTTGGCCTCCAATTGCCCCTTCAGGTCCTCAACCTCGCTAGCCTGTGCTTCTCGCTTCGCGTTGTACTGAGCTTCCAGTTTAGTCTAGATGGGGAAACAAAAAAAGACGTGGATCTGAGTCACGGAATGCGGGGGCAATAGATGAAACAACCAAGATAGACCTTCAGATCCGCCAGGGCGTCAGTAACGTCAGCATGATTCTCCTCCTCATCATGAATTGTCTTCTCTGTGAATCCGAAAAACAGAAGTTGGATCCATGTTGGCACAGCTGAAACAAGTAGCATCTTACCAAGCAGTTCCTCATACTCTGTTTCAAGGGTCGCGAGCCTCTCTTCGACTTCTTCCTTTCTCCGAACCACAAGCTCCTTCTCCTCCTGGCTCTGGCGCAGTCGCTCTAGCGTATCCCGAATCGAACTATGTGTCTCCGCGAGTTGCCGGCGGAGCAAGGTGACATCCTCAGCTGTCAAAGCCGCAGCAGCGGAGTCGGAGTCGATCGACTCGAGTTTAGCGAGAGTGGCGCGCAGAGATTCTTCTTTCTCGTCTGTTAGCGCCCCTTGCTAGAAACCCGGCCCCCCACGTCAAACCGGCATTCTGGTCGGAGATTCGGAAAGACGTACCGTGTCAAACTTGGCCATCATGAGCGCCATCTTTTCCGCCTTCTTACGCTCCTTATCTTCTGCGGCGGCCGAGTCCTTTGTGGAGACCTTTAGTTCGCTGAGAGATTTCTGCAACTCCTCCAACTCCTTGGACAATTCCTGATTCTGGTCTTTGAGGATGTCCACCGTAATCTTGCCTTCCTTGGATTCGTAATCCAGACGCTGAAGTTGGAGACGGAGGTCGTTGAGCTGTGTGGACATGGTGGTGTTTTCCTGCAAGGAAGGAGGTAAGTCATCAGCGCCTGCAGAGGAGACTGATTAAACTAGAAATTCATACCTTTGACAACGACGACTCCTGCTCTTTGATAAGTGTAAGTTCCTCCCGAAGCTGCTCCATGATCTTGGCTTGAGCCACTAGTTCGGATTCCTAGGAAACGACCGGGTAAACCGCTGGAATACAGCAAGTCTTTGGAGATCAGTTTACCTTGACACCAAGCTGATCCGTGAGCTCGTTCTCTCGCTTCAAAAACTCGTCGCGCTCATCCTTATCCAATCCCAAAACAGTCGGCGTTTGCGGTCGACTCTCCAAATCGCGCAAGCTTTCAATCGCAGGAATGGCAGGCGTCATTGACCTCGATGGCGGTGGCTTCTTAGCAGGAGGAGTTGGAGAAATAACACCGGCTTTGTCGTTGGTAGCATAGTTTGCAGGATCCACCTTGCCACCACTCCGCCAAATAGCGAGCTCTGCCTCCAAAGCGGCAATGTACTGCTGGAATGCCGAGTTGCTGGACTGGGCTTTCTTGAGCAAGCCCTTGAGCTCGGCAGGGGAGAGTTCGGCGTTGACACGAGCGGTATTCTTGATGGACTTGGCTCGCATACCGAAGCGGAGTGTGCTGATCGTTTCAGTTTCATTGTATGACGAAGGCGAGCAGTTGATAATAAGGGTCGTACGAGAGTTACCACCAAGCGATTCTTGCAGGATTCGCGTCAACTTGGAATCTCGATATGGAATGTGACTTGACTGCAAAGCAACCGGTTTAGCAAAGGAGCCCTTGATAGCTCTCGGTCACCGCCCACCTTCCCGTCCGTTAGCGCATTGATGACCATACCCAATGCCGACAACGACTTGTTGATCTTCTTCGCCTCCTCCAACGTCGTGCCTGATGCACCAGTCTTGCCGACTTTCTCGGAACCGGCCAAATCGACGAGGTACAGATTGCCAGTCTTCGAGGTACCAGATTCCGTATTCCTCTGATTGATCGTGATAAGGAAAATGGAATGTGATCGGGAGCTTTCTGCGTTCATGTCTATGTAGCGGTCGAGGGATTAATATTAACCAGGCCCCAGAAATCAAATCTCGATGAATGAAATTCGGCTTACTCGTCGCAGTCACTACTCTCGCCTGCCCACCCTGCCGCATAATCTCATAAACCTCCGCTGCGCTTCCGACGTAATAATCCGATAATCCTTTCACGTAGACCCCCTTTGACTTCTCCTCGTGGATTTGCAAGTTATCATTTTGAGCTAGGGTTTTGGGATAGGATTAAGATCAATATCCTTCTTCCCCAGCAGGAACTCCATAATGAGCACATACGGGCCATGAGATCGCGAATTCGCTCGAGGTAGATCTCCATGTACGAGACCTTCACGAGATACTCTAGGTTCGCGTCCGACTCGACGATAGACGTAAATATCTGCTCTGTTATCCGAGGAATGATACCCTTGAGCTCCTCATTGTCAATATCCGCCCCCTGTGCAGGGTCCGTCAGCCCGTGAGTTACAACGTTGAGCGGCAACACTCGCCATCATCGTAAACGTCTTTCCGGAACCGGTCTGGCCATAGGCGAATACGGTGCCATTGTATCCATCCAGAACATCTGGGCGCCGAAAAGAACCTGTGCTCAGAGTCGGGGGAGGCAAAGTCAACAAGGTGGGGCGTACCTTTGACGATCCTACAAGTGGCAACCGGACGCGTATTAGGGGAATCCATCCAGCAACAGTGACTAACCAAATACATCTACTTACCCACTAACACCATAATCAAAGACCTCGTATTGTTGAGTTCCCATTGGGAACACTCTATCAAATGTGAACCCATCCTTCTCTGGCCCAACGAGGCCTGCGGTGGACTTTGGTTTGACCGTCTGGAGGTTCTCATCGAAGTTCACGACAATCTCGCCGCCTTCGCGTAATTCTAAGCTGTTCTGTGGTCGAAACCTATACCGTACATCACTCGATGAGACCTGTAGTTCTGCGGCAGCTCCCTGCACGACGCACCGACAGACGACCTTGATGTTATTGGAAGCCATTGAGGGGTAGGGCAGTCAAGACCTAAATTGTCCTTGCTGAGTTCCACCACCGTCTGTCTAATGCTCACAGTCCAGCGAGCGCGATCTAGTTGCAAAGAGTTCTAAAGATGTTGAGGTTCGTTGTGCCGTTGCGCGAAGGAAGTGGTTGCTAGATCGACACGAAAGGAATAAACCCGGCAGCCAACGCGTTTGTTTCTGTCGACACTCGCTTGTGGCACTCTCCTTACGCTCTTCCACGGCTCAAAGAACATCCACCCAAAGACCACGCAGAATGCAAAATCACCGAGGGGAAATAGCGCACATCCATTAGAAAGAAAGAACCATCTAAGTATATATAAATATTAGGCTTGTGGCGGATATCCCTGTGGTGGGTAGCCCATCTCCTCCGGAGTGAGGCTAGAGCTCTCGATCATGACACCGACACCAACCTTGGCGGCATTCTAAAAAATGAATTCAAGTAAGGATCTGTGAAGGGGAATCCGGTACAGAATCTTTGGCTTACCTTGAGGTGGTCAATCTCACCCGCGAAGAGGAATGCAAACGAAGGACCATACTTCTGCTCCAGGAGTGCTGACACCTTTCCAGTCGAGTCGACCTGCGCTCTGAACGTTGCCATGCGGAAATCATACTTGGCACCGAGGGTGGTGATCGCCTCCCGCCTTTGCGGAGCAGCGATCAACTGCAGGTCTGCTGCAACTTCCACCTTGTCGCTCAGCTTCTGCCAGTAAGTTGCCTGCAGGATACCGGCGGGCTGTAGTTGCGCAGTGGCGATCCAATCTTTCCGGTCACCAGTGTACTTCAGGAGATATGACGTCGTGAATTCATCCATATCAGGTGTCGGCTTCTGGTACAGGGTTTCGAGGCCCAGGGCGAGGTTTTTGGTGACGGACTGCAAGGCATTGCCAATGTAGATACCGGTACCGTTGATCGGCGACGGGTTCATGGCTTTGAAGTTGATGGAATAGTCAGAGCCTGTGTAGTCATGCTCCAGGATAATCATATTCTGGGCCTGAGCACTGCTGGTCAACTGAAAGGGATGGGTTAGATTGGCACTGGAGTTGTAGCCGTAACGTTAAAGCTTACCGACGCCTGCACCTTCGTCAAATTATTCGAGCTCCACTGGCGATTCAGCCGGCCATTAAGGTTGCCGTCATCGCCTACACCGCCTTGGAGTAGCAACTACAGAGGAATGCTAGTGAGTCCCGGGTTTGACTGCGGTGCACGGTTTTCGGCAGCTCACGTTGGCATTGGCATAGACCGCGCTGAAATGGTACGATGACGGAGCGCTTTGAGCCCCAAAGGAGAAAGAGTGGGTAACTTGGAAGGCCGGGTCCACTGAGAGTCCCTTAGTAAGATCGGCTCGTGCACCATCGAAGATGAAGTTGGTCAGGTGGGTCTCTGTAAGATTTCAAAAATTCAGCACGGATGCAACGCGGAGGGATCGAATCCAAACTGCAACTCACGCTTGACCTCTCTTTGAAGATTCTCAACAGACCCGGGGTTTGGCAGGTTGAATCCCGCCTTCCAGTTGCCGAAGCGCGTGGCGAGGCTTGTAAACGGTGACGCGACGGTCGAAAGGATTGACGACGAGGCTGAAGATGAAGGTGAGGGAGGCGTTACGAGCGTTGGGGGCACTGCAGTGCCCTTTTCGTTGAGAGCCGCGGCCATAAGTCCGCTGCAAAAACTTTGCGGGAGATGGGAGAGGAGGTAGGAGGTAGAGAAGAAATGCGAAATTGGACTGCTCCAGATTCGAAATTCGCTCTGTTTGTTTCCCGCCGTTGTTTGCTCGTGGTGATGTTCTCCCTACCGCAACCTCCACCAATCTCGTAACCTATATATCCCAGAGTCGTAAATCTTGTACTTAAGGGTATTCTGACAATCAAGATTTCTTCTCGTGTATTTTGATTATTTTTGACGATAGCAAGGACGAGATTGCGAGCTAGACCACCCCTGCCACTGCTGGGCCTGACTGCTTTGATCCCGTTTTCCCGGTTTTCGCGGCTAGTCCTGAAGCGAAACGCATTCGAACAGGCTTTCTTTTTGAAGTTCTTGGAGAAACGTCAAACCAAGTCCTTCCTTGATATCCTCTTCCCCCATCCACCCTCTGGACCGCCCCCAATATCTTTGACAGCCTCGATGTCCTTGACCCCATACCCCGCTGCTCCAGCCCCCGAAACCTACCTCATGGTTGAGGAAACCCTCACTCCAAGCTCTATCAACTGGAAAAACTCCATTGTTGTGCCAACACGCACAGTCATCCTGCCCAGTTTCAGTGCAACCCTAGACTCGCTGCCAGAACCCACTGCGAGCTCATCCTCACCTAAGAGCGGCTTGTTATCAACTCGATCGATTACATATGCCGCCATCGTCACGTCGGTCATCATCTGCATAGCAGTTTCCGTCTTGCTGTATCGTTGGTGCACCAAGCACCGGACCAAGGTTCCAAAGGCTTCAAGTATCAGCAAACCGGCAGTCATCCAGAATGGTCTATCCACTTGGTCTTTAGATTCTCAAGCGGGATTGTCCCGGGCTCTTTCGGAGGAAAAACGGGTCGAGTGGATGGAGAAAGGCCTGCCTGTCTGGAGCCCCAACACCCGAGAGGCTATGTCCGCTAGAGTCCTTACCCGGAGCGTAAAGGAGGCCAGCTGCGGAATTAAGACTTCTGGCAGCAACGGAACGATGCTATCAAGGTCGGACACCGACAACTCGGTTTCGTCTGGAGGAACGACGGTAAAGCAGAGTCAGGATATCGACCACGGTGCCACAGCTGTCAGAGTAGGTTACCCTGCACTTGACCAAAGGAGAATAGATGATATGGTAGACGGAGCTTTGACCGCGCCATTAGGCTACCCCAAGCGGGTGTTAGCCCACGGTGATCAAGTTGAAGCCGTCAAGCACGCACACTTTCACGACGTCGTGGCGAAACCCCCGGAGTCTTTGGGTGGACATGTCTACATCTAGAGTGCCAAGCATGCATATACCATGGGGCTCGGTCCGAGCTCTCACCTCCAGGAATCTAGAAAGAATGCTATTTATGGCTGTTACCTTCGTTTCTATTCCTATCGACCTATCACACTGTATCTTCTGCTTCAAGTTGACTTCTAAATGCTTATTTGTTATCCATGATGAAGTTCTGTAAGCCCCCGACGTGCTCCCGCTGCGGAATCCGGACTGCGGAACGCTCTTCGTTCGGGGTATCCTGCCAGTGGTGGGTAAAAACGGGGGCGTGCCTGGAACCCCCGGAGTTTTGTTTAAGCTCGCCGGTCACCGACACGACGAAACGACTGCGCAGGACTTGCCCACTTAGCGCAATGGCGCACCTGAAGCTCGTGGGGTTAGCAGAAGACTAGTATAATTATAACCGCAGCACTCCAGCGAATTGCAAATGTTCCGTTTCCGCCTGCCTCCCCCTTCAACTCACCTTGGCGCCATGCTCTCCCCAGCGCGCTACCTGCTGGTCATACTACTATCGCTTGTGGGTATATTATGAAAACTTCTGGAAACGATTTATTCACTTCTGCATGATCTCTAGATCGGCGTACACTTCCTACTCACCATCACTCACGAGCAATACGGCAATGCTATCAGCTTCAGCCACCTCAAAGACAAGCTGAGCTGCCCTGCACCCTCTGAGACAATCCGACCAGAATCCTTCGCCGAGTCGGAATTTAAAAATACTACACAGCGGAAGTCCAACGCAGCTTTCGTCATCCTCGCTCGCAACTCGGAGCTCAACGGTGTTCTGGAGAGCATCAAGATGATGGAAGACAGATTTAACAGGAACTTTGGCTATCCATATGTCTTCCTCAACGAGAAACCATTCACATCAGAATTTATCAAGTCGGTAGTTTGCCACGATGAGCGATGAAGGAAGATAGTTGAGACCGATTTCATTTCAGACACACCTCGGATATTATATCGACGAAAGCCGAATACGGGGTGATACCACCCGAGCACTGGTATCAGCCCGAGTGGATAGACGAAGAGCGCGCGACGCAGGGAAGGCTGAAGTTGCAACAGAAAGGGGTACGTTCGACCGATTAACCTTCCGAATATGGTACTAATGCCTTGCAACAGATCATCTACGGCGAATCAAGTTCGTCTTACCGCCATACTTACTGCCTAATCGAAGAATGCTAATTTCTATTTCATCAGTCTCTTATCGAAACATGTGCAGGTTCAACTCTGGGGTAAGCTGATGGCGAATTCCGGTCACGACACCAGCCCTCATGTCATCTTCCTCCCCAGTTCTTCTTCAGACATCCCCTGATGATGAAGTACGACTTTTATTGGCGCATTGAGTACGAGTTTCACCTCGATCGATTGCCCAGCGTCCGGTCTAACTTAGACATTGCGTAGGCCCGGTGTCAAGTTCTTCTGCGATCTCGACTACGATCCCTTCCTTTTCATGCAAGACAACAAGAAGGTCTATGGCTTTACTATCTCGCTATACGAGTTCTCCGAAACTATCGAGACTCTCTGGCAGACTGTGAAAGGTAAAGTGTAGCCGCTTAGCAGTTGTGCTGTTCTAAATTTAGCTTGGTCTTCAGACTTCATGCAGAGGTATCCAGAGCACATCTCGGAGGACAACACCATGAGGTTCCTATCCGACAACGGTGGAGAGTCGTATAATCTCTGCCACTTCTGGAGCAATTTTGAGATTGGCGATTTGAACTTCTGGCGCAGCCCTGCGTATATGGCGTTCTTCGAGCACCTAGAGAAAACCGGAGGCTTCTACTACGAGGTGCATATTTTCGGTTACAATCGATACTTGGTCACTGACGTTTTATCCTATTGCAGCGGTGGGGAGATGCTCCTGTTCATAGCATCGCGGCCGCCCTCCTGGCGAGGAGGGATCAACTGCACTTCTTCAAGTAAGCCCGCTTGCGTTTCCTCCGAATATAAATTGATAGTCTTCTGGCACCTCATCGTTTTTCCAGTGACATTGGGTACAAGCACGATCCGTTCATGCATTGCCCTACTGGCGCCGCCCACACCAAGGGCAAGTGCTGGTGTGATCAGAAAGAAAGCTTTGGTACGTCCACGTGGAGGACTGATCCTTCGTTTATTGCTCTAACTGACACCATTCTTTCAGATTATGACGGCTACTCGTGTCATGTTAAATATGAGACTGCTATGATGCCATCCACCCCAGCCCCGGATCCATTGTCCTGATGTAGTCATTGTTCGATCGCGTATCTTGTATAGTTGACTTTGTAGGAATAGCTGCTCCGACAGGCGGATAATGAAGTTCCGACGAGCCTCCGGCTGGTCAGGGGGGCCAGCGGGCGTGGGTACGCGTTCGTGGCGCCGCCCGCAAGGCATTTCGAAATCACCACAGATGTCGTGTCTTAGTTCACTTCTCTGTAAATGTCGCTAAAAATAGCACCTCCATCGGGGCACATCTTCTTAACTCTGGCTCATCCAGAGTGGCTCAAGCCCTGTGAACGAGGGCTTGTTGGGCCTGTCCGGAAAATTGGATGCGAAACCTGTATCAGAGGCGTGTGTGCCAAGACGATCGAGTACTGTCGCGAGTGGAATCCTCGGAGCGACCCTTACACGTTAATAACATGAAGACCGCCAAGAGGCCCAAATGGGGTATTCCTACGCATGCCTTTCCCTTTCGGACCCGGTGGGTCGAAGGACGCCACCTCGGGGACGAACCCGAGAAAGGGTATGACAGGAGCGAAGCCCATAACGCTCTCCGAAGATTCTTACGCTTAACCTAACCCCGGACTGCGACTCTGCCTCTCCGACATGAATCCGTCTCTCGATCGCAGGCCTCTTGAGTGAGCTTTAGCTCGGGATATTCTGCCAACGAACTTAAGAAGCCGATTGGTGGACCTTAAGCATGAGGTTTTGACACGGGCATTGCAATCGACCTAAAGGAGACTTGTATTTTGCTGTGCTATCTCCTGTCATATCGCGGGTTAATGTGTGTGATCGAAAGCGAGAAGCCTGTTGTCACAACCAGACAGGGAATGTTCCCCAGATCAATTATAGTTCGGGAATGAGACGAGTGTGTGGACCGGTCTTCGCTCTCCCTCTCCCCCTTTCAACCAGCTTGGCCTGATGTATGTCCCCACACGATACTTTCCAGTAGTCTTGCTCTCTCTGGTAGGTCCTGCTGCGCTTATATATGGCCAGGGGAAGCAGATATTGACAATCTTGTAACCAGATCGGATTTTACTATTTGCTGAACATTTCAAGAGAGGAGCGAGAGTACTTGCACGCCCTTCGCGATAGACTGAGCTGCCCCGAAAGCCACGTCATCATTGACCTAGACTCTTCCCATGCTGCCCTAACTAAAAACGTAACACAACCGCGCAAGGCAAACGCCGCGTTTGTTATCCTCGCTCGCAATCAAGACCTTTCTGGAGTATTGGATAGCATCCAGCAAAATGAAGACCGTTTCAACAAGAAGTTCGGATACCCTTATGTATTTCTTAACGATGAACCGTTTGAGCCTGACTTCATCAAGTAAGTGACAACATCCGGTGCCTTCAACGAAGGGCCTGCTAACCTCCCTGCACTGCATAGATACACGTCTGAGGTTATCTCGACTACTGCAGAGTATGGGGTGATACCGCATGATCATTGGCATCAGCCTAAGTGGATAAACGAAGATCGGGCAACTGCTGGGCGACAGAAATTAGAAGCGCAGGATGTAAGACCAAGAACACAGCTACCCCCTGCCCGTAATGCTCACCATGTTCTCCGACCTTGTTAGGTTATGTATGCAGAGTCAGGTACGCCAACAAAGCCTCTTCAATCTGAGCGGGTGTGCTGATACGTCTTGCTGCAGTCCCGTATCGGAATATGTGCCGGTTCAACTCGGGGGTAAGCTAAGAGCTGGAAACGCCCTGCTCGTTTGGTCGGGTCGTTGATGAGCAATTTTGGATCCCCGTAGTTCTTCTTCCGCCATGAGCTGCTCAAGAAGTACGACTACTATTGGAGAATAGAGTGCGCATGCTCCGATACCATCGCGCCTGTTTCGTGCGCCCTGACTGTGCATGACCACTAGACCAGATATCAAGTTCTTCTGCGACCTCGACTTTGATCCTTTCCTATTCATGCAAGACAACAAGAAAGTATACGCCTTCACGATAGCCCTTCATGAGTACGTCGAAACTATTGAGACCCTTTGGAATACTACGAAAGGTCCGTAGCTCTCTCCATTGCGAAGCCTGATGGCGACGAACACCTCACTAACAGATCGGATTTAGAGTTCATTCAAAAGTATCCACAACACATCCCCAAAGGCAACGCTCTAAGGTTCCTATCTGAGGACGGTGGAGCAACTTACAACGGGTGCCATTTCTGGAGCAACTTTGAGATCGCCGACCTCAACTTCTGGCGGAGCCCTGCGTATATGGCCTATTTCGAATATCTTGATCAAGCTGGAGGGTTTTATTACGAGGTGGGTAGGAACGACACCGGGAGTCCCGATGCGGGTTTCTGACCTTCCGTTTTCCATAGCGTTGGGGTGATGCTCCAGTACATAGCATAGGAGCCGCTCTTTTGGCAAGGCCAGACCAAATTCACTTTTTCAAGTAAGAGCTGTGCCTTGGAAGATGGCCTCCTCAGCTGACCAACCGTCTTCAGCGAAATTGGCTATCGTCATTCACCATGGACGCATTGTCCGCCTGGAGAAACTCATAAAAAGGGAAAATGCTCATGCGATCCTAAAGATAACTTCGGTAAGCTTGACCAGTTCATCTTCTGCATAAGATACTAATTGTTTTTCTTTAGACCGGATAGACTGGTCATGCCTAAAAGACTTCGAGGCCTCGTTTGCATGAGGGGTGTCAACGTGGCGATTTCGTGACACGCTGTATCTCTTTGTAGCAGGTCTGCAGGGGCAATGATATACACGGGACATTTGCTGATCTGCTTGAGGCTTCTGATGTGCATCCAGAGAGCTTTAGGGGCGTGAGTGTCCGAGCGGAATGGAGTCTCAGGAAAGCGCTGTGAATATAGCGGTGCCTTTCAGGGCACGCGCCTAATCTTGGACCCACGACAACCAGCGACTGCGCACTTCCACCTGTTGCTCTCCGTCTCCTTCGCTCTCTCCCTCCACCTGCGCTCCTCTTGCGCTCCTCGCTGCCTACACCATGCAGGCATCAATAAGATACATTCTACTAGCGCTGGGATCGCTCGTACGTCGAGAGCATCGCAAGGCTTTACATCGGCTAACGGGGGAGGGGGATATTTTAGATTGGACTGCACTTCATCCTCAGCATATCTCATGAGGAATATGGCAAAGCAACGTCTTTAAGCACTATCGCATCTAAATTCGGTTCCACGTACCCTCATAATGTACCAGAGGAGTACTACGACAACGGCAGCTATGAAAACTCAAACTCGACAAACCGACGGAAGGCCAATGCCGCTTTCGTCATTCTGGCTCGCAATGGTGACCTCCAAGGTGTCCTAGAGAGCATCAAGCAAAATGAAGACAGGTTCAACAAGCGATACGGGTATCCTTATGTCTTCCTTAACGAAGAGCCTTTCAGCGCAGATTTCATCAAGTTAGGCTGCTTCATCTGGGCGTCGTTATGGCCCAACCGCTAACAAACCTTTCGAACGCTCCAGGTACACAACAGAAGTGGTGTCGACCAAAACCGAATATGGCTTAATTCCTCATGACCACTGGTATCAACCGAAATGGATCGATGAAGATCGAGCGAAGGCGAGTCGTAAGAAGATGGAGGATAAGCAGGTAAGCTTGCTTGGCGCGGGCAACGTCACCCATGATCTGATTCACCCTGGGTTTGGCTCGTAGGTCATCTATGGCGGCTCTGGTGCGTTTCTTTTGCAGTCAACGTATGCATGATCAACCACTCATTACTGTCGGCTTCAGTCCCGTACCGGAACATGTGCAGGTTCAACTCCGGAGTAAGTCTTCAAGAATTCTCGACCAAGGAACGTCTCTCACACCCCATTTCTCGCGCTTTAAACTTCTTAGTTCTTCTTCAGGCACGATCTCCTCAAGAAATACGACTACTATTGGCGGATCGAGTAAGTCGTGCTGGAAAATCTGGTTCTGCCAAGACTGACCTCGGTGCCGTGGCACAGGCCCAACGTCAAGTTCTATTGTGACTTGCACTATGACCCTTTCCTGTTCATGCAAGATAACAAGAAGGTATACGGATTCACGATCTCGCTGCCCGAATACGGCGAGACCATCGAGACCCTTTGGGAGACGGTTAAAGGTGAGCGTTGTGCTTGCACATTAAGAGATGGTGACCTGACCGATACTACTCGATATAGGGTTCATCAAGGCACACCCCGAATACATTCCGGAAGATAACGCACTCAAGTTCCTCTCCGATGACGGCGGACAAACTTACAACCGATGCCACTTCTGGAGCAACTTTGAAATTGGCGATTTGAATTTCTGGCGGAGCGAAGCGTACATGAAGTTCTTCGAGCACCTTGATCAAGCTGGCGGATTTTACTACGAGGTAGGGTTTCTAAATTGCTCCGCGCCTGACTTCCGCTCAAAATCATATCTAGCGATGGGGAGACGCTCCCGTGCACAGCATTGGCGCCGCGTTGTTCGCAAAGAAGGATCAGATTCACTTCTTTAAGTAAGTCACATATCTTGTCAGACAGCATATATTTCTAAAACCTCGTATTGTTACCAGCGAGGTCGGATATAAGCACGAGCCGTTCATGCACTGCCCCACTGGTGATGTCCATGCCAGAGGCAAATGCTGGTGTGATCAGAACCATAACTTCGGTAGGCGAGCCAAGATGTGTTCATTATCGCTTGCTAATCTCCTGCCTCTAGATTACGAATGGTACTCATGCCTCAAAAAGTTCGAAGCCGCATAAGCTTTCTATCGCATCTGTTCCTTACTCGCTATTTGTTGCCTCGTTCCGGGATAAGTAGACGCTTTGTATGATTAATTCCATTGATGGGTTGCATCACAACATACAAACGCTGAGCATCGTAATACGTTATAACACCCCCTGACTATAATATTGGAACTGCAGGGAAGGTCTCAGCACCGGAACGGATGAAAGGGTAGGACATGTACTCACACTATCGTAAAGCCTGGTCCATGATGAGCCAAGTGCAGTCATAATTAACTTTTCCGCGAAATCGTCGATGGCTGAGGGTGCGAGGTGTTGTTGGAAGCGGTCCCGTAGCATATTGGCTGTCTGTTCGCCATACGCCGCGAAGCAGGGCATTGTGCTGTCTTTCTGCATTAACTCCACCAAGGCTAGCAGGATCGTTTATCAGAATTTTCGAACTGATGATATAAAAAGAGCAGCAAACAATACTCACTGACGATGCTGTCGCAATGTTTCTTGGCAGCGGCAAACCCAGCCTTGAAGAGTCTCTTGAATTCTAGGAAGTGCTCGCCTTCAAGACCACCTAAGACTTCGACATACTCCATGGGGAGCTTAAAGGGAGCAGCTGTAGCAGCATGCCAGCATTAGTAACGTCCAATAGTCGTTCCCCAGCCAAGAACCAACCTTCAAACCCAATGTTTCCAGGCGAGTTGCTTAGCATGAACCCAAAGTCAATGTGCACGAGATGTCCATCACGATCCAAGAGAATGTTTCCGTTGTGCCGATCCTTGATTTGCAAGAGATAAGTGATGATGGAGTATGCTTGATGAGGACGTTAGCTCAACTGGAAACCTCACGGATGAAAAGGCTCTCGTACCGGCCAATGACTTTGCGAAATTCCGTTGCGCCCTAACAAACTTTGATGAAGCCGGATCGCCGTATGTCTAGAGGGTTTCAATGTAAGCGAATGGTTCATTCTTTTGACGAACGGACTTACGGAAACAAAATAATCGTACAGGGTGACTTGACGGAAGTTTCCTTCAGCAAGCCGCCGTGCGTATACAGTCTTCTTGATGGAATGTATTGAAACGCTGTCCGTGATAGTCTCAACGAGACCAGAGTTGTTGCCGGTTACCAGAATTCTGAAGCTGCGTCCAAGAGGATGAGCCTAATGTCACGTCGCCAGATTCGGGAAAGAACATACTAGCGAACCCAGCAAAGTACATTCTCCTGTTTCCATATTTTTTCAAACAGCTGGATCAGTTGGACGGCCAGTTGCTCCTGGCGCAAGTCGCCGCCGGTTTTCACAATGACTGAAACACACTATTCCAAAAATATCCATCAGCTACTTTTGACAAAGACGCCGTCGCAGCTGAACGCACATCCCAGTTGGCAAGGTGTCCGTAAGGAGAGCCACTCCTTATCCTAGCCTTCTTCGTGGCCCAGGACTCCCTGAAAACCGCGGCTGAATTGGAGCTTCAGCATGTTGCCTGTGCCATTCACGAAGAATTGGTGACTACGAACCAGATGGGTCGGCTTTATTCAGCTCTCGTCGCACGATGGTCTCATCCTCTGCTGTCTTCCCTCCGGGAGTGTCGCGAGCCAGTGGTAAGCTGGGCCCGTCCACTCTTTCCTGCATCCTCTGCATTCGTTCTTCTTCGAGTGCAAGCATCTCTTGCATTATGCGTTCAGTTATAGCAGCAACTTCAGATGGTTGAAGCTTCATTTTCATTTGGACGGGTCCTGAGGGATTTCCTGAGTCTGGAGCCCTCGATGTATAGGCTCCAGCTACCGCTCCTAGTATCCAGCCCTTTCCTGGAAGCCATCGAAGTGGGCCCGTGCCACGCGCCGCAGGTGCTGGAGTCCCCGAGTCACCGGATCCGGATAAACCCTCCGAAGGCTGAATAGTTGTTACAGGTTCTTTGACAAGGTTGGCGTTTAGTTGGGCGAGCATGGAGGCAGCTGTATGCATACGTTCCGAATATTCGTCCATGGTCAAGTCTTGAGAGGTAGACGGGAATCGACCATGCTCTTGAGCACCGTCCGGCGAGACGTCGCTGGAAACGCGACCACTGTTTGTACCGCTGGGTGAGGCAGGTGAGGAGGCCGCCCACGTCTTCATCTCCAACATTTTATTCTTCGGCTGAGGTGGTAAAACGATAGATTCGGATAGGTCGGCCTCCTGAGTCTTGATGTTTACTCCATAAATTTGTTCCACCAAATCCATTTCCTCGTCGAGTTCGAGTGATGGTCCGTTTGGTGTCGGTGGAATAACATCGCCGATGGCTGGTGCTTCTTGCTCTGCGTTCGTAGCAGCACCGCTGGAGGTTCCATCAATCGGAGACAAAACAATTTCCGGTTCGGGGACTGGGGCATTGTTTTCTGGCGGCCGCCGAGCACCTCTCCGGAAGGACGGGGCGCGACCTAACGATCCTTTATTACCCGACTTCGATGGCGCTTCTGCCTCGGTAACAATTTTGGTCAAAAGGTCACGGTTAGGCCGCTTCGCAGGGTCAAAGTTTAAATCGTCTTCCAGAATTTCCATTATGAGCAGGTAGGGTGCCCGTTCTGCCGAATTCAACACCACACTTTCGCCAGGGGGAATGCGGACGATGCGGTGGTGGCCATGAGACTTGGGTGAATCCGACGCCGAGCACCACATTGGCATGCAGACCTTCCGGATTGGTGTTAGCTTTGCCTACATAGAGTACCATGCGAGTAGCGTACCTCGGCAGGGAGACTGTTGTTTAACGCAGTCAACTCAGCTCTCAAAGCGCTGACCTAAAGATGAATATCGAGTCAGCACTCCTCTATCGGTTCGGTGGATCTTATTTCACGCACACGAGCCGGTTTGGGAACCACCAGAAGACGATTCGATATACTCTCTAGCCCTTGTATGAAGTTAACCTCCGATCGACTGTAGTGGCTTCGGAGTAGCTGCTTCTGGTACAACGGATCGTATTTCGACAGTATTGGCGCAGGTGTGCTTGCAGACCGAGGAGGAGGCGAACGAATAGATACGGACGGTGTGGAAGAAGATGAAACGTAATCGAGCTGACCAAACGGATCCATCGTCCGGGAAGACTTGGGCTTTGGCCCAAAGAGCTGAAACTCTGGAGTTGTTTGAGCTGCCCTGGCACTTCCGCTGAGCTCCGCGGACTTGAGAAGCTCGGCAACGGGTCGGGGGACGTCAAGGGATGCCGATGGAGGCTGTGAATCGGCTTCTGCATCGTCAGAGTCGTCAAAGGTTTGGCTGGTTGGCGTGTCTGTCATTGAAGAAGGCTCCGCGTTCTTCGCAATCGGCGAGACTGGGTCCAGTTCTTCAGACCCATCCACCACGACCGTATCCACCCCCTCTGCAGTAATTCTTCCTTGGTCTACGGCCCATCTACCAACAACACTTGTCATGGCAGGCATTCCAGGTGTCCCGGCGAGCACACACCCAATCCCTGCAATTGCTGGGCCAAGGTGCGGCTTTACTTTCTTCTTCCAAAAGCGCGAAGATGGCCTGCCTATGACCGCTGGAGATTTGTAAGGCGTTGAAAGCGTTGTTGGTGGAGGATCACCGAAGATGATGTCTTGGCATCGGTTTAGTACTCGATGGCATATTGCGAAAGATGGTGATGTTCGCTGAGCTGGTGAAAGGTCGTGAAGAGACGCTTGACAGTTGAAGAGAGTCTACAAGCGAGCTACAGTTAGATCTAAGCAGTGGATCAAGGTCGAGGCCCTTACAAACATAGCAATATGTGTCGAGCGCTCGGCCGTCTCCAGCACGAACGTCTCGAGCGCGATCGACTGTGAAGGTCGTGTAATTAGAAGATGACTATAAAACATCGTGTTTAAGTACCCTCCTAGGACGCATGCTCCAAGATGTAAGCCTACCATATAAACCCCCAAACGTCCACCAGGTCGGCGATGGAGAACTCGCGTAGCCGGTTAGCCAGGTAGTGCGAGATGCCGACATTATCAGCATAAAGCCTCAAGTATTGCAAAGCGACATGCACGGAGAAGAACGAAGGCGATAGAAAGAGTCGGAGTAGTAGAGCATGGTTCATGAAGACAGCTGGATGTTGGTTAGACTAGGTTGAAGGATGCCGAATGCCAAATGCGTCGCAGAATATCGAAGTTATTAGGGTCGTCGAAAGGCTGGAAGATGTTTTGTGCGCTGATGCTATGAGGTATTGCGAGTAGATAGGGTATAACTTCCGATGGTCGCTTGAGTGACAGGGGACGCAGACTCTGAGCCTAGTGGGCTTCAGTCGACGTTGGAAGGCGCGCCGATTCCCTATATGTGATTAAGTAAGCGGCCGGCGCCACGGCGAGTGTTCGATGGAAAACAGCAAGGGATGCAAGTTTCGTTGGTCATAAGGCTAAAGATATAACCCTCCAGTATAAATTCTACAGTCGGCTCCTGTCAAGCATCCCGTGGTCTCGCAAAATCATAGACGCGGCTTTCTCCCCGACCGCGTACAACGTTGCCTACTCATATTTGATCAGGAACACTTCGAAAATAGGAGCTGGCTGATATCGTACCTGAGGATGAGAGCTGAGCTGGATCGGTAATATACTTGCGTCTGCTACACGCAGGTTCGCAACGCCATAAACCTTCAGGTCAGGCCCGACAACCCCTTTAGATTGATCGCAAAGCTCAGCACTGTAGACCGACCCGCAAGTTTTCTTCACGCACCTCCATGCTCTCTTGGCATCATGCTAGCTGTCCCAATGGGATGGTGCGCTGTCTCAAAGTTTCGCTTAATGTAGTCTTCTAGCGCCGCATCGTCCTGTAGAACAGCTGGAAGTGGATCCGTCTGAGCAACGATCATGGGAGCAAGGGGTTCGGTACGCGAGAGATGGGCGGCAAAGCGAACAGCTGCCATCATCAGCTGAAGGTCTGCACGGTTTGTCAGGTACCCGGGGTCGATTGTGGGGGGTCGCTTGGGGTCGCTTGAGGAAGTGTGCTGAACCGAATATGGGAATTCAGATGCCAGGAACTTTCGGAATGGGATGGAACCGGCTCACCACGCAGCCTCGTGAAAATGGGTGCATGACAAGAGACAAGATTGACAAGTATGGGGTGTTCGGTTTAGGCTTACTCGAAAGCACAGCGCAGAACTGCGGGACGTGCATAAATCTGTGCATGGGCCCAATCCAGAGAGTGAGCCAAACCCTTCGGTTACTCTGGGACGGGCAACCACCCACTCTAATGAACCATGGTTCGGGTCGGTGTACCACTTCTTTTGTATGCCGTACAACACGTCCTGTCCCTTTCGCACTTTAGGGTCGGAATAAGATGCAGCCTCGATACCTTTGATTGCATCATCCAATATCTTCTTAGCCCGCTCCGCTGGTACAGCTGCTGCGATTGGTAGCAACGAAAATGCCGAGTGGATAGAAGCATACTGCCCCTTACCGGTCTCCTTGCTATGCCGGTAATCCTTGAATCAGCGGAAATTGCCCTTTGACAGGTAGTCTTGAACGTACTAGAGTTCCAATTCCTTGGCGGCAAAATCAGGATCTAGGAGCATGTCACCGGTGACAATTCCAGGTTTGAGTTCGAACGATAAGGGTACGAGCAGATGATCCTGAAGACGATTGCTGGCCTTAGTCGTGGGATAGCAACGCTTGGCCTGAAGTGTCGGTGAGCATACCTGCAAATTCTCTCCCACTCCCGGAAGATGTATGAGTGGCTTGACGCCCAACCTTTGCAAACGTTTCGGGTCACCGACACCTGGATTCAGACAATGGAGTCGTTTTCACGCTCAGGCTCATCGTCGGGACGATTCGACTGCTTTTCTCACCAGAAAGCTCCAAGATCTTGGGGGTCTCGTACGCTCCGGCGCAGATAACAACTTCCTTCGATGCGCGAAGAACTTCAACCCGTCCATTTCTCTCGTATTGAACTCCGACGGCCACAGAAGTGTTCTGAAATGGGCTATTTCCCTCGCTGCTTGACCCCAAAATGACTTTATGTACGAGTGCGCGATCAATCAGCTGAATCTTCTCCGACTGCCATGTGTAATATGCCTAGAACGCAGAGATACGCGTAAGAGAACCAAATATCAACGGAAGAAACGTTCGTCTCACCGCTTCCGAGGAATTTCTTTTCGAAGTGCTGGGGTCGATTGACGTCGCGAGTGTGAACACGCCCACATTGTTCCCGTTGCACTATCCGAACGGCCCGGGTCAGCTACCGAGTCCATAACTCATTCTTCCATGCTCGTACGCTGTCCGAGTTGGTCGGCACTCCCAGGTTATTGAGAGCTTTGAAGAATGGGACATGACTATCGCCAAGCCATGGCACGAACCCTCGTCTCAGCGGGCCAGAGGAGCCATGAAACGCTGGATCAAAGGTTGCGCCATGTTCCTGTGCCCAGGCTTTGGAATCTGGGGCAATTACAGTTTCTGATGCCTTAAAGTGGGGTAAGAGATCGTCCCATCCCCAGTCTTTGCCATTTCCAAGCGTCTCCGATATCTCTGACAGCCGAATTTCAAAAAGTCAATACCCCCACCGCGGGGTTTCGGAGTAAATCAAAGGGAGTTCTGGATCCCAGCACGCACCGTCATATTCTTCCTTTGTTCATAAGATAGAAGCACCATGATCAGTCGACGAAGTGGTCCTCAAGCTCGGAGAAACGCCATATTTGGCTCCTCTGAGGATCAAGAGGCGTACCTTGGAAGCTCTTCCCCATGTCATGGAGTTAATGACTGACGTTCCGCCTAATGCTTTACCCCGAGGAAGCGGAACCTTTCTGCCTCCTAGACCGGGTTGTGGCACGGTCTCGAATCTCCAGTCCAGGACTTCGTCTCTGAGGGTCTTGCCAAAATTTCCGGGAATGTCGACGCGGTCGTCCCCGATAACGTGGTGCCCAGCTTCAATGATCGCGATTGAGGCGCCGGATTCGGCTAACCTGTGGGTGTGTTCCAATATTAGCTTCTGAGACAGCAATCTTCGCCAGAAGGACCCGGATGCACCTAGCGGCGACGACACATCCTGTGGTGCCTCCACCTTGGGGAAAAGGAAGTCAGGAGCGTGAGTGCTAGAACTCCGTTCGGAGTTTGAAGGCCATGCTCACCGATGACAATATAGTCCACCGTGCTCGATGTCATCCTTCAGGCTGAGGGTGTGTCCTAAAGATTCAAAAACGAAAACCGAGAAAGCGGGGAGAACGATAAGAGGTCTGCGGGAGGTTTCGGACGCATAGTGATTATAAGCTGGACTCACTGGATGAGGGGTACTTTTTCCGATACGGGGCGGGTATGGCGTGCTCGTGTTTGTAACTGGTGACCCAACCTCGCTCGACTGGAGGACGGAAACGTGGAATGCCCGGGACCAAAAATAGCTGATTCCCTGGGACTTCTCTTTCTTACTCAGTGGTGGTGATCACAGGCAACGCTTGAGGATCAGTCCATGACCCGATACACAACCCTTTCTGATTCCCCGCTGTATCGTGGCAGGTGTCCACCGACGTCGCGATAGTGCCCATGGATATCAAGGTGGAGCACTAAGCCGGTTCGAGCGGAAGAGTAAGCCGAGGGGTGGGAAAGGCGGTGGATCCGGTGTTGGCTTCTGAGCCCGTGAGAGTAGCGCTGCTGACCTCATCACTAGCCTTTCTCTGAGAAACGCACGTTTCGCCTACATCAACTTGTGTCCTTTGCCTGAACCTTTCTGCCACCTCAGCGGCTCATGAGATGCTGTCCTGACCTCTTATCGTGAAGGTCCAATGGGGTATACTTCTTCCTAAATTGTATACAACGAAGGTGTACTTGGTCGTTAAGGAGAGGATGTTGACGGCCCGCTGAAACGCCTCTCACAGCGAATCATCGCCGCTTTTCTTTTCCGAAACTTTGCTTCAAAACCAGCAAACAGCCAAATCCCACCCATCGACTACACATCCTCAAACCACCCAGGACTCACTTCTCGCTACTCGTGTTTATTAGAATACCTCCAATCGACGATTTGAACAGATCATCTCAGTTAACAACTACTTCGGCAGATCACCCTTGTATCAACCACCGAAGCAATCACAGAAACGTCATGTCCCGAGTATCTCTGAGCTTCGATGATCCTTTCGAGAGGTTTCTGCGGCCGCCGCCTGGTGAGACTCCAGAGGAAAAGGCCGCTCGCCTCGAGCAAGAAGAAGAAGCTAAACGGATCAACGCCGAAATCGAGGAGGCTTTGAAAGCCGAGCGAGCGGCCTCGAAGAGGCGTCGAGCTCAAGAAGTCTCCATTCTCCTGCTAGGTGAGTCTCGCCCCCAGACCCTATCCCGCGGACGATGCGATGAATCTCACCTCGACTGGTGTCGACCTTCAACTCCGATCGCCTAGGTCAAGAAGCGTAAGTCCCCTCCCCCTCCCTATTATGGTCTCGAACGTCCCCCGAGTCTGAACGCCATTCCCCTTTTCCTTTTTTTGCGCCCCATACCTCCTTTCGTTTATTGCACACGCTCAGGTCTGGCAAGACCACCACCCTCAAACAACTTCTTCTCAATTTCTCCGACACCGTCTTCGCGGAAGAACGGGCAAGCTGGAGGGCCGTCGTCTTCCTTAACGTCATCACTTCCTTCAAGACCATTCTTCAAGCTCTCGCGAAGGAATTAGAATCTACGTCAGATAGCCCGCGCTCCCCCGCGGATGACTTCGTCATTCAACTGGATGGAGGTACCACCGCGAGATTTGCAGAGATGAAGATGCGACTTTCACCCGTCCTGCATATCGAGTCCGCACTTGTGCGGAAACTAAATGGAGGGACCGATTGGCCGAATACCAAGAATGGCAATGCCTCATTGCAGCAGCCGACAGAGGTTAGCGTAAGGGGCCAGGGGTGGAAAAAAGCGTTCCAATCGCATCGTCATCAATCTGCTAAGGCAAATGCTGGTGACGGAATTGATTGGGACGACCGAGAAGATCCAGGAGGTGGGCGAATTACGAGGAGCCTCGACTTTCCTTTCAAGGCTAACCTCCATTTCTTTGCTTCAATAACAGTGATCCTGAACGCGTGTAGAAACGAGATGATGGCTCTCTGGAACAACCAGAGAGTGCGAGATGTCCTAAAGAGGCAGAAGATTTTACTCGAGGATTCGGGATTGTGCGTACTTGTCTTGTGCGCCATATAACTCGGCCCTGACGATCGTGTGGCCTTTATTTTGTTTTCGTCGCATTTTCACCCCTTATCTTTACGACACGTAGCTTCCTAGACCAGCTAGACCGAATTACAGGTCGTCGGTACGTTCCGACCGATGATGACATTCTCCGTACCCGATTGAAGGTACGCGCCTTGGAGGGTTGGACCTCAATCTCCCACTCTATTACGCCCCTGCGTCGACCGCACAAAGCCGCTAATTACTACGTTTCTTCTGTCCGTAAACCTTGTCTAGACTGTTGGAGCTTCGGAACATACTTTTACCATGACAAGTGGACCTGAAAAGGGCATGACCTGGAAGATATATGACGTCGGAGGTTCCCGGACTCAGCGCCCATCTTGGGCGCCGTTCTTTGACGATGTGGATGCCATACTGTGCTTGGCACCGATAAGCGCGTTTGATCAGGTACTAACCGAAGACAAGAGGATTAATCGGTGAGTTTCATCCTCGGTCCGTTCCGACTAAGCGAGCACGCGGTAACTCTCGTTGTTCTTGCGTTGATTTTGCCCTATAGACTCGAAGATTCAATCAACCTCTGGATCGAACTATGCAGCAACAAGATCCTCGCCAAAGTCCCATTAATCTTGTTCTTGAACAAATGCGACCTGTTAAAAACAAAACTGGATTCTGGAGGTGAGGATTCAAAATTGGCGCCTTTCTGTCCCGTCTCCTCGGGCTTCGCCGTCATATACATGCCCCTCCGATAATGTCGGAGGCCGCGGCTGCGTGTTCGGTTCGGACCTGAGGGCCTCACTTTTTTGACTGACCCTTTCCTCTTCGTCTTGACGCCTCGTTAGTTTCCGTAAAGAAGTATGTTCCATCCTATGGTGACCGCAAGAACGACTTCCCTACCGCATCGCAATGTGAGTTATTGGCGGAAGGCTTGACTTCACCGCGCGTTAATGGTTTATTGTCCCTGTACTGACGAGGACCTCTTCTCATATTCGGCTCCACTCATTTAACCCACTCGTTCTTGATCAACCTACCCGTCGCTCTTCTTTTTACATTATCAATGGGACGGCCGCCTCCAACCTTCTAACGACGATCTTCAACCCTGGGTAATCTTGTATTGTCCCTCGACCCTATTCGACCCTCAACGTGTCTCCCGCAAATCGTTGCCCTCGCCCTCCCCTCGTCTACCTCGATCCCGATCGGCGATACGCGATTTTGACCCTTCGGTTGCTGTTCTGCCCTCGTTCATACATATACGGAACTTCGAAAAAAAGACTTCCAATCGAAGTTCGAGTACATTAAGAAGCAACATTCCCCGTCGGACCGCGAAGTGTATATTCACTTAACTTCCATGACGGTACGTTTTCGTTCATCGCCGTTCACTTCCTTGTCCCTGTGGCGAAAAGGAGAAATGGCGCTAATTCTGCTCCACATATGTCTGCTCCTTGTCTTGGACCTCCACTGCCGAATCTGGGCGATGTTGTGTAACCCACAGAGCCGTCAGAGTATGGTGTCTATCTTATCGAGCGGTCAGTACCTTGCCGAACACCGCCGCCCTGGCCGCAGTGCTGACCTTCCTTTCTTATGACTCCCAATTCAGTGGTGAGTAATGCATGGCCGTGGACGCCTCGGTCCAGTTCATGTCCGTTCCTGCCTGGTTGCTGAGTGCGACATTGACCTCGGGTGCCTTTCTTAATCCCTTAGCGCGACGTGATAACGGTTAGTGCACCTTTGTTTTTACCCTTAGAATTTTTCCGGTGGCAGGGTTGTTGCGCTATTTCTCATGCTGACGACAACGACCTGACCCGGGTTGCCATTCTGCCCTATTTTAGCGGTACCACCTGAAACAAATCAACCTGCTCTAATCCTGAAATGGCGCCCGAACGCCACAACACGGCACGCGAACGCTTTTCCAAAGGATTGGTACCCAATAAATTACTGTTTTGTTCATCCACTTGCAGAACATACATGACGGGGAAGGGGTTTACTAGTTCGTAGTTCGGGGGGAGATAAATGAAAAAAGACACAGCAGAGAGATTATGATATTAACTACAGGGGAGAGAGTATCCAAAACCCAAAGACAGAACGAAAAAAGGACAGAAATCGGAAGCTGTACATGCACTTCTATAAAAATACTATTACGCGCGCGGGTGGAAGAGGAAAGTGGGCGGGGGAAGTAGGATGTGGTATCTGCGAAAGCGAAACGCCCCCGATCAACGGCGGGACTTGAGAGTGCGCGGGGGGTCGTGAAGAGCTAAGGTAATCGTGCTGTGATAACTTAGTCGCGAGTCCGTGTCGTTTCGTGGGGCGTTTACTCGTTAAATGGGTTGTTGACTGGAAGGGGGATGAGACAAAAGCGGATCAGTCTGGCTGGGTTTCAATCGGCTTTTCGGTTGAGCCTCACCTGGCGTATTGGGTGTACCCGTAGCGAGGAACGCGGCGATGTTGGCCAAGCCTTCCTTCTCTGCATCAACGACGGTGCGTGTGGTCGAGGTCCCCCAATGCTAAAGAAAGAGATAGAAAAAAGGGCGATAAAATCGTAAGGTTACGCTTGCATGTGGGTCTGGACGTAAGGTCACATACAGGTAGAAGGGTTGCCCGCTCGGATTTCATGAGGTATGGGTGTACGGAAGGCTCCTTCTCGAACACATCGAGACCGACACGTGAGATGATCTTGCTCTCCATCGCGCGCACGAGGGCCTCTTCATCAATCACTGCAACGTGGGCGCGGAGGTTAAGACGGGCATCTCCAGACGACCAAGACGGGGTATTCACCTGAACCTCGGCTGGTGTTGACAAGAAACATGCCCTTGCGCATCTTTGAGAAGGTATCATCGGAGAAGAGGTGGCGTGATTGGGGGGTGAGGGGGCAGTGAATGCTGATGACGTCGGAGTACTGGAGGAGTTCTTCAAAGCTGACGTATTGAGCGCCGAATTCCTCTGCGCAACGACAAGGTTCAGCTAAAATCTTCTAATTGGCTGAAAGGCAAGGTTCACCTTCGCGGGGCAATGGTCTTCTGTTGTGGTAGATGACCTGCATCCCGAACGCCTGGACCTGTTGGCAGACGAGCTATGAAGGGGGGACACATTTCAGTCAGCTTCTGTGCTATCTTTCAAATGAAAAAGACGGGGATGTGGCCAACGCACCTTGCCGATTGTACCCATTCCAAGAATACCAACGACGACTTCGCGGGTGTCTGTGGAATCGGCCGGAACCGGGCGAAAGTGGGGATGATCAGCCTTCCGCTCCCCGCTATTGAGGCATTTTACCACCCCCAGACTCACCAGGCGTGGGTGTAAGACCGTCTCTCCACCCGCCTCTTCGAATTCCGAGCTCGGCTTGACTTGCGGCGCGGAGGGTCTGGAGAATGAGCATGGAGGCGGTAGTTGCGGTAGGGCTGTCGCGGGTTCGCGGAAAATTGGAGTGAGATTATGGAAAACCCGAAGTAGAGGCTCGAGGGACGCACAAAGATACGGCCTTTGGGGTGTTTGAATAGAAGACCTGGTTGCGTTCGAGGTAGTCGACTGCCACTGGAACGCGGATAAGCAACGGAGAAAGTAGAATTAGTGGATGGGTTGCAAGGGGGGGGTCAACACATTACGCGTAAACAGGGAAAGCGCGGGGGAGAGGGATTTGTTTGGTGTCTGGGGACGTGGGGCAGGGAGGAAAATTGGCAACGTACTGTGGTCGAAGCCGCAACCGATGCCTGAGACCAAAGACAGATGGGGCAGCAAAGGGGCAAAGACTTCTTCGTCAATGGGTTTCGACTTGAGGGAGCCGTCCATGAAGAACAGGATGTCCACCCGGGTCTCCTGCGCTATCCGCTTGATGTCCTTGATGATTTGCTGGCGAGAGTTGTTGGGGATGTACTGACGGACATAGGCAAGGATATGAGTGTCCAACGTACGCCCCAACCCCGACTCGGGCGACGGAGGAGACTAGGTACCTTGATAGTGTGCCGCTGGGACATGCGCGTGAGGTCATCGTGGATGGCTTGCACCTCGCCGACGACGAGAATGGTCTTGGATAGCTGTGCTACGCTGGGCATCCGTGGAAGTTGGAGGGGAGGATGAGAGAGGAGGGGGGAGAGGGCGATTGGGGAACTGAGGATGAAGATGATGAGCAGGAAATGTCGGGAGAGATGCAGGGCCTCTAAATAGTTTTTAGCATATTAGCGTTTAATGATGGTGAGATGTATTTTGGTTTGGAGGTAGCGGAAGTGGCTGAGGGTACACCCAGCAGGGACCCAACAGACCCAAGGGACTCCGGGCGTCAGAGCGTGGAGAAACTCTGGGACGTTCCTCGGTACCACGTTCCACCACCCAACGCACTAAACCCAACGACGATCGACCCACCAACCTCCTCTCCCTCGCAAAAATGGCCAATACCACAGTCCGGGGAGCCGTTCAGATCCACGGTGCCAATCCCCAGGTTCGTCATTACCTCCTTGGAATTTTGTCGCACCACCGTTCTTAACACCTCCGATATGGCAGTTCCTCGTCGAAAAAATCATCCGCACACGCATCTGGGAGTCCAACTACTGGAAGGAACACTGCTTCGCTCTAACAGGTCCGTAGGCCATGACACGAGGCATTGAGCTGCCAACTCGTGCAAACTTGCGCACTTACCATGCGGCCGTTTCCCTCCTCCTGTCCTCCCATGTCATTTAACGCCGAATCTCGTCGTCTTCTTAATGCCTTGCAGCTGAGACCTTGATCGACAAGGCTATCGAGCTAAAGTATATCGGCGGTGTCTACGGCAATCAGCGACCCACCGAGTTCATCTCTCTCCTGCTCAAGCTCCTCCAGATCCAACCGGAAAAAGAGATTTTGGTCGAATATCTTTTAGTCGATGAGTTCAAGTGCGCCCATCAATCTTCTTCTTGTCCCTCTTACGGGCGGCCTGCGATATCCCGACCATGACGCTCACACCCGTCGCTTCCTTTTGGGCAGGTATCTCCGCGCTCTTGCGGCCATGTATATCCGGATGACTTTTCGGCCTGTCGAAGTTTTTGAGCTCTTGGAGCCACTCCTTAAGGACTTCCGGAAACTCCGAGTGCGGTCAATGGGTATGTCTCCGAATTTCCTATTACATCCGTCCAGCGAATCGGGGTGCCACCCGCGACATCCCCGCCAGTCGGCTGGCTCCAGTCTCCCTTCCCTTACCCTGCTCTTCTTTCCCCCCCTCCCCGCGCTTCCTTTTCCGATAAGTTTAAAATTCAAGGTCTCACTGATCGCATTTTGCTTATCTCTATATTTTTATTTTTCCCTCCGCGTATTCCTTCCATTCTCGTCATCCCCATTTTCTCCGTGAACCTGGGGCATCAACATTCAATACGTTTATTAATATCACCACAACAAAAGCCGGATACACCCTCACCTACATGGACGAGTTCGTAGACCAACTTCTCACCGAAGAGCGGGTCTGCGACATCATCCTACCTCGACTGACGAAACGAGAGGTGTTGGAAGAGACCGAAGGCCTGGCCCCGCGGTCTAGTGCTCTCCTCAAAGCGATGGAGCAGAGTGGAAGCGAAGACGAGGGTCAAGCCCGCGAAAGGAAACGACGGTCCAGTAGTAGGAGCAGTAGGAGTCGCAGTTCCAGTCGCGTTTCAGGAGCTGGGAGTGTACGGCGGTCTCGCAGCGCTTCAGGTTCAGACCGAGGGCGGTATGTCTCACGAAGTCCTTCCCGGTCAAGGTCACGTTCAAGAGGGAGCTCTCCAACGGGTTCAGCGGCAAGGTATCGATCCCGCAGCCGCGATATCTCCCCAGACCGGATGCAGGAAGACTAAGGGAGGGCAGGAAACCACGGCCGGGCTGTTTGCCTAAACGGGGAGATGCGGCACGGTGCACCCCGCCCAAATGCCAGTTCATGGTTCTCCATCCTCTGATGTTTTTTGACCCGCTATTCTCGGATATTGCGAGCATCCTTGTAGCCCTTATCCTAGCCAAAATAAAATAAAATAATTGTATAGGCCGTACTTCCACATCGACGGAACCCTGCAAAGTAAACTTTGCCGTGGCAGGCAGCGAGCCAGCGGTATGGTAGTGTGCCCAAAGGCCTTGCGGCAGAGAAGCCCAGGGTGGCAGAGTCGTTGCGGCACCGCATGCCTGCAAGACTGCTTACTTTTGGGTCGTATCTTTCAGCTATCTGTCGAGTGTGGATGTCTGAAAGGCCTGAAACGTTTGTAACATGTCATCCGAGTCCGTTCGAGTCCTTCCGAAATCCGACCGTCCGTGCTTTCAAAATGCCGCAGAGGCCTCAAAACTTATTATTCTCCAATTTACGGGGAAGAAAAAAAGCATCTGCTGCAGAGGCCACGTTTTCTCTATCCGGAAGAACACATTACAGGTCATGAAGCACCGATCAAACGGAAACAACGATCTTGGGCGAGCTTGGCTTCGCTGTGGAGGCAAAATGCGGAAGCGCTAACCTATCTTCTCTCTCCCTCTCCACTGGAGAGTGTGTACGCGTGCGTCGCAGTGAATACTGAATATTGATAGCATTTTAGATGCAGTGCGCAAGGCGTGTATCGATAGATGGACCGAAGGAACAGAGACTACTGCGAGGGTGGGTCCTTATCTTGAACCCAAGCCTTGCTTCTGTCGGAAACCCGCGAAGGTCAACAAATTTGGACTAGGGTTTTTTGGTTACAAGGAGGGGGGGGATGGGGGTAAGGCACGAGCTTGACTTGGCCTCCCTAACACCCACCCACCCACCTGCGTATGCTTGACCAGGAGGCAGGGACCCGTATCCAAGACTGAGGTAACGATGATAGATCGACGCAATGAAGCGACGTTTTCCCGTGGCAAGAAACGTGCACCCGCGAAGGCAATCGCGCGATCCATCGGTTTTATTTTAATATTTCGCAGTGTTTTCTCGGAGTTCTCCAGCTCTAAACGCTTCTGGAAGAAGGGGAGTTTTGGTGGCTGTAAGCAAAGGCCTTGCTAATTGACCCTGCAAAGACTCAGATTGCCGAAGGTAGCAGGTTGGGAATAGCTCGGTGGTGCAAGGTGGGTCGTCGGACTCCCAAGTTTGTGGCCATGCCATTTCGTGCCTTACTGTGACCTCCACCGACCTGTCCCACGCCTCGGACTGAGGCCACTGAGGTCGACTCCAAATTCACGAACGAGAAGACAAGGGCAGCGAGAAGACACGTTCAGAGTTGAACGACAGTGGCTTCTGACAACGCGATACGTGCGAAGCGAGCCCTGCCCCATAAGCAGTGCAACCCCTTCCTAGTATGCCTTGAACGTCTGAACAAGTTCAGACAATCTGAGTTCTCTAACATAGGCTCAGCTTTGTCGAGAGTTCTAGGACTGGGATTAAATTACTTTTTCACACTTGACACCTGCCCGTCGATCGAGGGCGAGACAGGGGACGGATCAACCCCCTCGTCTGACCAAGCCAAGTCGCGACAAAGCGCTGGCGCCCCAGACCTCTATTTTTAAAGTTTGACACCATGGAATGGACGATGGCTGTGGAGAAGAAGATCGTCGACCTGCCGACTTGTGTGCTTATATGGGGGCACGCCACGGCCACAGCTGCGTGGAGAAGGGCTCAATGCACGTGCGGGGTGGCGTAGATAAGGGGCATTTCTTCCCGGGAAGTGCTCGCAAAGTCCGAAGGCCCAGAATACGCCCGATGGATGGAGGTGAGGGTCTGGAGCGGTGTATTGTATTGGAAGAACAAACAGAAAGTGGTATCCCGATGGCAAGACCAGACATCACTTCTTCAGCCGTCTCCTCTCAGCGCGTTGTAACTGTAAATCAAAAGAGGAAGTCAACCCATGAGATACTGGAACGAAGGGACCCTTCAGAACGAGTCAAGTCCAGGCTTTACCTTTCTGCGTTTCTGGTAGCTGTACGAAAAGAGGTAGAAAGGTTAATGAATCTGATCCAAAGTACGGGTCACAAACTGAGCCCAGCCGAGACTTACCGATGCTTGTTCATTTTCTTCCGTCGCTTCCTTTTGACACTATCCATCTCTATCACGAGTTCCTCCTTCGCTCCGAGTTTGGCCATGACTTCGGCCCATTCCAAGGTCGGCCCGACCTTCTGCATAACCAGCGATCGGGCCAACAGTCTCGCCGCGTTAACATCGGCTTCTGGATCTTCTAGAGCTTCTACTCCAAAAGTATTTGCCGCCGGCTGGGTAGTCGTCTGGAGCTGCTGCGCCGGTTCGAAGAGTGTGCCAACCGACTGCGATAGGAGAAGCATCGGTCTATCGAGAGCAAAGAAGTTATGGAGATGTAAGGTAGGTAGATTAGGTGTAGGATGGAATGCTGGAGCGTTTGAGCCCATTCCGAAGGCAGCCTTCATTGCCTGGGATGGAGTTAGATTAGGCTCAGGCTGGACGGTTTGTGCCGATGGCGACGACGGCGATGGGATTGTGCTGCTCTCAGAGGTCGCAGCACTAGATGCTTCCAAAGTCTTTGGTTTCACATCTGGGCTGGAAGGGGCTGAAGCCTTTTTCTTCGTCGCACTAGTGACCGCTGGTTTCCCGATGGAAACTTTCGGCGGCTTGCTGGCGGAGATACATCCGCCGCTTCCAGACTTGCTGGAAATGAAGGAGTACGCTCTCTTCGATGGGGCCGAGCGTACTGAAGGTAAGAGACGAGGCAGGAGGGCCATCGCGGTGATTAGCACGATGGGCAGGCGAGGTCGACGTTGAATGGCGAAATGGACTAGTAGAAGCTAACCGCGGGAAACCGACTCTCCCGATTGCGTACGCCCGCGCTTACAAGGTCCTCTAACTCCCTTCACCGCACCGAGAGCTACGAGCACGGAATGAGCATCAATCTTAGGTTAAGACATCCTAAAGGTGTCAGTACGGTTTCTGTCAACCCTGAAGCTCCCATAACGGAGCTCCAGCAAATAATATTCTCCAACACCGAAATCTCCCCCTCTCACCAAGAATGTACGCCTTGGTCATCCGAGGTATATACGCTCACTGACCCCGCTCTGCTTAGTGAAAACTGGCTACCCACCGAAACCATTAACAGTAGAACCGCAGCTCCCTGTAAGCTCCTTGGGCCTCAAGAATGGAGACCAGCTTATCGTCACTGCAAGTCCTGCTTCCAAGGCCACCGTAACAACGTCAATGGCAAATCAAGCCTCCACTGCAGGTCGCCAGACACCCAACTTCAGTGCTCCTGCCCTCGAACCTCGACTGGACCCCAGGCAGGAGAAACCATCCGATGCCTCCGTGCAAACGCCTGATGGCACCCTCGTGCACCGGGTATGCGTGCCGGCCCTCTCTCTCTCTCTCTCTCAACCCCATCCTCCCCGGTTCGATTTGCCCGAACCGGTTCCGTCCTTCGTCCAATGCAACGTCTCCATAACACTGGGTCTCGAAACTCAACTTGCTCCCGTTTGGGTTCTTTTGTTTTCTTTCGTTTGGGCTACAGGTCGTTCCGGATGACAATTCGTGCTTGTTTTCTTCGATCGGTTTGATATTCGAGCAAGACATGAACGTCGTACCCCGCCTCAGACAAGGTAAGGCATATTCGTTTTTTCCATGTTCTCCGAGCCTAACTTCTCGTAACGATTTTTTTGGAATGGAAAAACTGACTGGAATCCATCCATTGTGACCTTCTTCCTTTCTCCGATGTCAGTTGTCGTGGACGCAATTCGGAAGGATCCCGACACCTACTCCGATGCCTTCTTAGGGTACGTGTCCCTCCCCTTAATTATCCGTCGTGGCTCCAAGGTTTCAACCCGATGCGGACGGAAAGAGTGTCTCTTCACCCTCAGACAGAACGGTCCATGCTGAGAACCGAAACCCTTTGCCTTCTTCTCCGCTGTTTGGTGCTTCCTCAGGCAACCACGAGATAATTACATCAAAACCATATCCAAACCTTCATCGTGGGGGTACGTTGCATTACATTCATTCTCACGACGGCAGTATATTCACTCGGAGTGGCACATTGCGTCGCGAATTCTGTGTTATTTACAGCGGGGCGATCGGTGAGCTTTGCTTCTCTACCATCCCGCTTTCACTGCCATCCACCGTCGTTGAACTCTGACTTTCTTTGAAAACTGTACTTTTAGAACTATCGATTTTCTCAAAGTATTATGCCACGGAGATATCCAGTTTCGATGTGGAGACCGGACGATGCGATAGATTTGGAGAAGGGCAGTACGATAATCGGCAAGTACCGTCGCACAACTTTGCGTCGGCGAACCAAAATCTGAAGGCACGATGCGTCTTCGGTCATCGGTCTCTTATAGGGTTATCCTCCTGTACTCTGGCATTCGTGAGGACCCATCCTCGCCTTTTTGGACGCGCACTAGTGTCTAACATCGCTCGATCTCCTTGCAAAGACTACGACGCCGTGTCGCTCACACCCGTGCCAGATGCCCCGCTAGATTTCCACACAACGATTTTCCCAGTCTCGTCAGAAGCGATTATGCAAGGTGCCGCTCAGATGGCCACGAAGCTCCGAGCGAAGAAAGCATATACAAACACGGCAACGTTTGACCTCAAGTGCGAGGTAAGAGACAGTTTCACTGGTCCCCTCTTTCTCCTATCTGACAGCTGCCATAATCACCTTGCTCGATCATGATCCTTGCTTAAATTGCGGTAACTCACGGTCTCCGTATTTCTTATTCAGCGATGTGGGAAAGGGTTGAAGGGAGAGAAAGAGGCACGACAGCATGCTGCTGAGACGGGTCACGCCGAGTTTGGGGAGTATTGAGAGGAGACAGCATTTGATCATTTAAAGTCTTGAAATGCACTTCATGTTGTACCGGATTCAGTGGTTTGGGTGATCAAACCCGTCTGAGCGCGATCGAGTCGACGAAGATCCCAGCATTACCTCCCTCTATTCAATTCAATTCGTAACAAACAAGGGTCGGACAGCAGGACGAGGGAGGGACGTAAGATGGCGAGATGGAACATTTATGCGGTTATACTGAATTGGAAGAAGAGCGAAGGCCGAGAAGAATCGTGAGGTCTACAGATTTCGGCACAAAAGGCATCTAGAGGTCCTCGTCGTCGTCTGGAAGGGGAGCGGCGGCGGCCTGTATAAGGAGTAGGATAAAGTTAGCTAAACAAAGCACACGTGAGCACAGGATGGAAGTAACCAACAGCAACCAAAGCGGCCTCCATCTCCCTCTTTTGCTCATCGCTAAGGTTGACCTCTGGTGGTGCGAGAGCGGGAGAAGCGATAAATTCGAGGTTGGGGTTACTGGGGGAGAGGCGTACAAACATCAGTACATCAAGAAACGGGCCCTAACCAGGGATCGAACACACCCAACGAGCTTTCTGGCCAACCACAAGAATGGCTTCTCGAAGTTGTAGTTCGATTTGGCCGAGATTTCGAAGTATTGCAAGTTCTTCTTGCGGTGGAAGGTGACGGCACCTGTCTTGATTTTACGTTCCTAGGAGTCAATGCTGTCTGGTGAGTCGACGGAACTTCCAAACCACTCGCTCCCGAAAGTCCGTACCTTCACGTCAACCTTGTTGCCGCAGAGGACGATGGGAATATGTTCGCAAACACGTTCAAGATCACGGTGCCAGTTGGGCACGTTCTTGTAGGTGATACGCGATGTTACATCGAACATGATGATACCGCACTGGCCCTGGATATAGTAGCCATCACGGAGACCACCAAACTTCTCCTGTCCTGCGGTGTCCCACACGTTGAAGAGCAGGGTACCGAAGTTGGTAGAGAACTGCAGCGGGTGAACTTCGACACCGAGAGTGGCTGAAAACCGGAGACAAAAGGGGGGAGCGCGCATGTCAGCACTGACGTTCTAGATACATCAATAGAAAGCGAGGGGACTTACCGATGTACTTCTTCTCGAACTCTCCGGTCAAATGGCGCTATGAATGGAACAACATGGTGTTGAGTCAGTCAAGACGTCAACGAGGAACCACACTGGGACTTTGCATCGCGCTGAATCGGTGAAAGAGTGTCTACCTTGACGAAGGTGGTCTTGCCAGTTCCGCCATCGCCAACTAAAGGGTTCGATCAAGGGCGATCGCGTCACGCAAGGGCCAGCAGGGCAAGTCGGAAAAGTTATCATAACATTTCTGGTCAGCTTTGCAACACCTCAGCGTGGTTTGACGCGACTGATCTTACCAAGGACGAGTTTGAAAGTAGGAATATTGGCAGGGTCGGCCATAGGGTAAGAGGAAGATGGGGTGAAGGTGTAAGGTGGTTGAAAGGACGCGTTCTGAGTGGTGAGGTGCTCGAGGAAATTTCCCAGTCAACACGAGAATCGAAAAACAAAAGATGCGCTATATAGCGACAGCGTACACAACAACACCACGCGTTTACAGCGTTGCCTCTTGACCTCTCCACGAGTACGAGGGAAAATAGCTACAGAATACTGGAGATGGCTACCGAAAGAAGTCTGACACGATGCGCTTCATGATGGGGTTACTTGCGAGACTCCCAGCGCTTGAGTTAACACTGCTCACGCGAGCTGACTTTCTCATCGCTGAACGGACCGCTTTCAGCCCCATATATGCAGAGGGTGGCTCGTCGATAAGAGTTATGGTTGAATCTAGGAGCCAGAACAAGATTCAGCGTTCAACTCCTCCACAATCGAGAGCAAAGTGAAGCGGTCGTTCAGGGAAAAACCTAGCCAGTGACTAGGAGTGATTAAGCCGGTTTTGAACGCATCCATTCTCCGAGCTTGGAGCGCTCGAGAATGTCATTTGGCCCCGGCGTATCTCATCATCAGAAGATAGTATTAAGCGAGGTAGCACTTACCGCCAACGGCACTAGGCTCGCTCCTTGTTAAGTGGCACATCCTTCAACCGCCACCATCCTAAATTCAGCTGATTTACACGAATGAGACCTACCAAAACGTTAGGAGGAGGTTCGAGAACAGACGAGAGTATGGCAGGGCGGACAAACGAAACGAAACGGAAGCTGAGCGATCTAACAAATCTGCACCAACAACGCGTAG
>KN823027.1:9154-44396 GCA_000827465.1 Tulasnella calospora MUT 4182 | reverse complement strand
AGTAATTCCCGAGCAAACCTTCCACCCCTTTCCACCCCCAGAGGCACTTGCTCACCCTTCTGTGGACAGCCGACTAAGGGAGCTTGGATTCGGCTATCGTGCCAAATATATCCAGAAAACTGCTGCACTTCTCTGCGAAAGGCATAAAGACCCGCAGAATTGGCTGAAAAGCCTCAGAACGAAGACGATCGAGGAAGCCAGGGAAGCTCTTCTTGAACTCCACGGCGTCGGGCCCAAAGTGGCGGATTGCATATTGCTGATGTCGCTAGACAAGGTTTGACTCATCCCCTCGAAAACCCTGCGGACCCGTCTGACCAGCCTTACGTACATCCCGGTAGGCGTCGATCGTTCCGGTTGACACTCATGTCTACCAGATCGCTGTCAAGCACTATGGGTTACGCGCACCTCTAAAGGGAAATATGACCCCCGTTTTATATGCTCAGGTAGCTCAGAAGCTAGCTGGGGTCTGGGGAGATTATGCGGGATGGGCGCACTCTGTAAGCGTGAACGCTATATATTCACAGCATATGATTGATCGCTGAATTTACTGAAGGTCATGTTTACCGCTGATCTCCGCTCATTCGCCGACTTTGGGCTTCCTTCTCCTTCGCCGTCAGCTTCGGTTTCATCAAAAGTGGACTCGTCTTCCGTAACTCCTACCAAAAAGCGAAAGGCTGCCAGCGCTAAGACGAGCAACTCTGCTCCTTCGCCTTCGAAACGAGCTAGACAGGCAGATGTGGAAGCATCGTCGACCACGTTGGACGTGACCGCAGCTGTGGCTGATGACGCGGAAGCTTCAACCCTAGTCGAACGCATCAAATTACGACGTCGTACTCGATCATCCACGTAATATTTTATTCCGCGTACATTTATACATGTATTTTATTGGAGCGAACCTTAGCGGTGCATTCTAACGCTCAATTTTGTCACGTGCATGGCCACACTTTCGGGTTTAAATTGCAACCGTCGCCTCGCCCTTGCCGCACACCACGGAGCCCTCCCACTATTACCTCTAATATGCCGTCAGACGAAGAGAAGCAACCCGCAAAATCTCCCAAAATCGAGGAAGCCGATAATCATGAGGATGATGACGAAGTTGCCAAGTCAGACGCAGAGGGTGGTGAAGACCACGCGCCAGTAGAAGGAGGCAAGAAAAAGCGCAAACGAAAGGGGAAGGGCAAAGTTGCTCAGGCCCTGAACAACGTGATTTCGGCTGCCAGTGGTGAGAAAGATAAAGACAAGATACCTCAGGTGTTGGTAGATACTGTCGTCCAGGCAGTCAATGCCCAAGGAGGTGTCATTAAGGATGACGAGCCCCCAGCTGCTAGACCGAGCACCTCGAAAGTCGTTGCTGCTCCCGGAAAGAAGCCTGTCACGGAGGAAGAGGTCAGAAAGGTTCTGGAAATCTTAAAAGCCGTTGATGTTCTTCAAGGCAAGACTGGTCTAGGGGGAAGAACGCGAAGGAGATGGGAGAATACAAGGTCAGGATCAGACGTCCACATTCGGAACAAGAGCTGGAAACATCTGAAACACTTCTATCTCACTGCCTTAGTTCTGGAAGACTCAGCCCGTCGTGAAATTCGGTGGGCCATTATCTCGCCCTTCGCGCTTGAGAGAGCATTTTCACTGAGAACGCGTTCTCTTCAGGCGAGCAGCTTTCTGGGGACGATGGCCCTATCGAGCCATCAGTACCGCCGGAGCAGGTCCGCCAAGAACCCTACCAGCTGCCCACGAATTTTGTGTGGTCTCAGATTGACATGGAAGATTCAGAACAGGTAATAGGACCAATTTTTGCTTCGCTCCCTGGGCGACGCACTCAATCATGGATCGACCCATCACCCCCTAGAAACGAGAAGTGTTCGAACTCTTGTCACTGCATTACGTAGAGGACAACGATGCCGCGTTCAGATTCAAGTACTCTGCCGAGTTCCTGGAATGGCAAGTCCCTATTTTCGGGTGCGGGTGGGGGTGCTCACCTTTACAGCTGACAGGGCGCTTACACCGCCAGGCTATTACAAGGACTGGCACATCGGCGTCCGAGGTCGGCCCAAAAATAAGCTAGTGAGATTCATTTCTACTATTCCCTTGAAACTGTGTGCCCACGATAAGTGAGTATTTCCCTGAATGCCATGACGATGACGAGGTGACCGACTGCTTTATCCTCGAGGCAGCGAGCTCAATTGCTCAGAGGTTAACTGGATCTGCATTCACAGAAAGCTGCGATCAAAACGGTTGGCCCCGGTACTTATCAAGGAAGTCACCAGCCGGTGCCATGTGAAGGGTGTCTTCCAAGCCATTTACACCGCAGGAGCTGTCCTCCCGACACCCGTTTCCACTACAAGGTTGGTTGCGAATCTTTGGTTCAAGCACCGCTGATCTGATTTAGGTACTTGCCTCCCAACCTACTAGGTACTATCACCGCACTCTCAACATACCAAAACTTGTCGAGGGCAACTTCGCATACGTCCCTCGGAGCTCTACTCTCGCCCGTATGATCAGGCTGGCGGCCGCCCAGCAACCACATCTGTTCCCGGGCTTCGAGAGATGGAAGAGCATGACTTGGACGCAGTCGAATCCCTACTCAGTCGCTATTTACAACGATTCAATATGACCACTCAATATAGTAAAGAGGAAGTTCGGCACGACCTCCTTAGCGGACGTGGAGAGGGAGAGATCGGGGCGGATGGCATTCCAGGGAGAAGAAGCAAGCAAGTCGTTTGGGCATACATCGTTGAGGTGAGAATATGGTCGTAAACTCGCTGGATGCCGAGACTAAAGTTGGAGAGAAATGCTACTTCAGAATTCTGATACCCGTCAAATCACCGGTTTCTTCTCGTTCTATTCACTCCCTTCGACTATTATAAAAAGTCCCAAGCCTTCGTTGCTCGAAGCAGCTTATTTATTCTACTACGCAACGGACGTCGCTTTCCAAAATGAAGCTGAGGTCGAGACCTCGATAAAGCGACGACTAACGGAGCTCATCGGTGACGCAGTGGTTTTAGCAAACAATTTAAGCTGTTGCCATGCCGGCTGAGATCAGTAATTACTAAAATTCCTCAATAGGCTAAATTCGATGTGATGAATGCCATGATACTGATGGATAACTGGTCGTTCCTCGCGGACTTGAAGGTCTGTCATTCGCGACCGGAAGTTTCTTGCCCTTACTAAAATTTCTGCATGTAACAAACCAGTTCGGCCCAGGAGATGGTTATCTCAACTTCTATCTCTACAACTGGCGAACCCATGTTTTGGAGGGTCGTGAGCCGCTCGAGGCATCAAACGGAGGAGGTCAAGGCATTGGAAGGGGCCTCAGCGTCGTCATGCTATAGCATCTATTCGCTCCAAATCCCATCGCACTCAATCATCCACGTCAATATCATAGTGTATAATTATACACGTATATTATTTGGGCGGAGCCTTCGAGGGGCCTAAGACCGTCAATTTGGTCACGTGCATGACGCGATGACGTTGACGCCTATGCTCAGTTTAAATTCAAATTGCAACCATCGCCTCGCACCTGTCGTACACTGCAGATCCCTTCAACTACTACGTCGAATATGCCATCAGACGAGCAGAAGCAGCACGCAGAATCCGCCAAAATTGAGGAAGTCGATGATCGTGAGGACGATGACGAGGTTTCCAAGTCAGACGCAGAGGGTGGTGAAGACCACGCGCCAGCAGAGGAAGGCAAGAAAAAGCGCAAACGAAAGGGAAAGGGCAAAGTTGCTCAGGCTCTGAACAACGTGATTTCGGCCGCGGGTGGTGGGAAGGATAAAGACAAGATACCTCAGGTCTTGGTGGACACTGTCGTTCAAGCGGTCAATGCCCAGGGAGGCGTCATCAGGGATGACGAGCCCCCAGCTGCTGGACCGAGCACCTCGAAAGTCGTCGCTGCTCCTGGAGAGAAGAAACCCGTTACGGAGGAAGAGGTCAGAAAGGCTCTGGAAATCTTAAAGGCCGTTGATTTTCTTCAAGGCAAGACGGGTCTAGGGGGAAAGAATGCCAAAGAAATGGGCGAGTACAAGGTCTGCACCGAACATTTGCTTCACCGTCGTGACCTTCAACATCTGATGGCATTCTTTGTCACTGTATAGTTCTGGAAGACTCAGCCTGTTGTTAAACTAGGTCAACTAAGGCTCCGCGCGCTCCACCTCATACTGAGAGAATCTGGCTAACGCAGACCATCTTTAGGCGAGCAAGTATCCGGTGACGACGGCCCTATCGAGCCATCAGTGCCGCGAGAACAGGTCCGCCAAGAGCCATACCAGCTGCCCACAAACTTTGTCTGGTCGGAAATTGATATGGAAGATCCGGAACAGGTGAGGCAGATTTGTAGCCCACCATCCGTGACTTGATTAACATTCATTGATTTGATGTTTTTAGAAACGAGAAGTGTACGAACTTTTATCACAAAATTACGTCGAGGACCACGATGCAGCGTTTAGATTCCAGTACTCTGCCGAGTTTCTAGAGTGGTAAGTCCCTTTTCGCCTTGCTTGGTGGGGTACTCAAATTTCCGCTTCTGAAGGGCGCTCACGCCGCCAGGCTATCACAAGGAGTGGCACATCGGCATCCGAGGTCAACCAAAGAATAAACTAGTGGCATTCATTTCTGGCATCCCTATAAAACTCCGCGTCCGGGACCGGTAGGCATTTCTCACCGTACCACGACTATTACGAGGTCACTTATTGCTTGGACTCCGACATAGCGTGCTCGATTCTTCCGAGATCAACTATCTTTGCATTCACAAGAAGCTGAGATCGAAGCGGTTGGCACCAGTACTTATCAAGGAAGTCACCAGACAATGCCACTTGAAGGGTGTTTTCCAGGCCATTTACACAGCAGGGGTTGTCCTTCCGACGCCCGTTTCTACCGCAAGGTTGGTTGCGAATCCTTCCTTCCTCCAAACACAGTCAATTTGACTTGGGTACTTAACCCCCAACCTGCCAGATACTATCACAGGACTCTCAACATCCCCAAGCTTGTCGATGTCAATTTCACATACGTCGCTCGCAACACCACCCTCGCCCGTATGATTAGGTTGGCTGCCCTCCCAGCAAATACCTCTCTACCTGGTCTTCGAGAAATGGAAGAGCATGACTTGGACGCGGTAGACTCCTTGCTTAGTCGTTATTTGCAACGCTTCAAGATGTCCCCTCAATTTAGCAAGGACGAAATTCGCCACAATCTCCTTAGTGGACGCGGGGAGGGGGAAATCGGGGCGGATGGACTTCCAGGGAGGAGAAGCAAACAAGTTGTCTGGACCTACGTCGTCGAGGTGAGAAGACAGCAGTAGAGTCGCTGGAAACTAGGGCTGAAGTTGGAGACTCGTTATTTCCAGAACCCTGATACACATCAAATCACAGACTTCTTTTCGTTCTATTCACTTCCCTCGACCATTATGAAAAGTACCAAGCACTCGTTGCTTCAAGCCGCCTACTTATTCTACTATGCAACCGACGTCGCCTTACAACACGAATCTGAGGTCAAGACCCCAGTACAGCGGCGGTTAAAGGATCTCATAGGTGACGCGCTAGTTTTAGCAAACAATGTAAGATGCTACTATTAAGCTTGAGATCAGCAAGTTTTAACATTTCGCAACAGGCTAAATTCGACGTAGTGAATGCCATGACATTGATGGATAATTGGTCGTTCCTCACGGACCTGAAGGTTTGTAATCCACCAGTGAAAGATCCCACCCTTTACTAAATCCTCTGCATATAACACGACAGTTCGGTCCCGGGGATGGCTATCTCAACTTCTATCTCTACAACTGGCGAACTCAGCTTTTGGAGGGCCACGAGCCGCTCGAGGCATCGAAAGGAGGGGGTCAAGGCGTTGGAAGGGGGATTGGCGTTGTCATGCTGTAGCATCTATTCGCTCTGAATTCCGAAGAATACAAAATAATCGGTACACTACGCGATGGTATACTTGCCGTAGTTCTTCGCTGGGTCGAAAATCTCCCACCGATTGGCGGGGAAGATGTGCTTGCTTCGTTGGTACCAGCTTCGTTCCACAACCTTCCCTGCGTGAGACTCGTCTTTCTCGACCGTAGCATCCGCAAGCAGGCGGATGTCATCATGAACGTCAAAATTGAACAAGGGGCCGGACTTCCCTCGGGCTTTGTTAACGATAAAATCGTAGAAAGTATAGTGCTGATAAAAGATGAAAGGGTTGGATGGCAGAATGATGGCGGTAAATAGATAACTCACTTGAGGGATAATCAGATCTTCCTGTTAGGCCAAAGAGGATTGTCAATCCAAGCCAGCATAGAGGATCATCAATCACACCCACCTTAATGTACATCAGATTATCGACACTAACACCACGAAGCTCAGGGAACTGATCTCTACATTTGCTGAGAAAAGTGCCAATGTCGTCACCCTTCTTGCACTGTGCCGGCGTTCAGCGATTTGGGGCAAATAAATTAAGATGTTTCGACTTGCCGTGACACTCTTTCGATGCCCACTTCCGTCCCAGTAGGAATACGTAACTTCGATGTCTTCCTTCTTGATGGCTTCCTGTTCCTTGAGCCACTTTTTCCTCAGGTCTTCTCGCAAAATGCGTTCCTGCTCCTCACGATCCCGGTCTGGAAGGAAGGAGGTGTCAACCGCAGGATTCTTGAGCTTTGGTCGTTTCGCGGCAGGGGCTGGAGGAACCATGATATTAACGGGATTAAGCTTGGAAAAACGGTCGGACTCCGTACCACTTTCAGTGTCCACGTCCGCCGCTTTCTTCTTCCCCTTGGACGAACTACCCTCATCCTCTTCTGCTTCTTCGTCGCCAAATGACAATGTGGACTTGACAACTTTTTTCTTCCGCTTCTTCGTCCTCTCTTCCCTAAACACATCTCCAGGTGAAATAAGCCATCGGATACGTTGAGAAACTTGGTGACAGGGAGCCTACTTGACTTCTGCTTTCTGCACTGATTCTCGGGCTTTCGCCTCTTCGAGTGCTTCACGAGCCTTCTTGAACTCCTCGATAGTGACGAGACCTACGGTCGCCTTCTTTAAAGAATCCTCCATAGAGTCGTTCTGGCCCACGAAACGATTGGCGCCTGGGCGCGATTTCTCGGTTTCCTGTACGCGACAGCACGTTTATATTAGCTACCCCATTGCATGCTACGGTAATTGGTTGCGCACATTCAACAAAGTTTGCTTTTGCTTGTCGAACTCTTCCTACATTCGAGAAGTGGTCAGCGGGCTGTCGAAAGTCGGGGCTGCAGCACCCACCATCATGGCTTGACGTTGCTTGTCCAAGGCTTGTTGGCGCCTTCCTTCACTCTGAGAGCTGGCCATAGTTGTTGGGGATCTAGTTCAATAAAGCTATTCTAGAGTGGTGGTGTGTGGAATTGGCAAGCTGACCAGGACCAAACGTTGCCAAATGTTGGTCAGTTCGTTTGTCTATTCTTCCCTTTCCCAAATTTCGCCTCTACCTTGCAATGTAAGCTCACTACTCCTGGTAGATTCCCCTTATAAAGAAAGACAATTCAGGCTAACATTATAATTATCAGGCATCTTTTAGGTCGTGAATTGCAGAATCACAAGGCTGTCAAGGTGCGCACAACCGTGTAACGCGAATGCTACATGGCTTGATAGAATCAACACCGTAGATCGCCTTAACATCCTTCTACGGTGTCGGGAGACATACGGCTCAGCGACTATTGGCGCGGTTTCAAATCCACGAAAATGCCAAAGTGTCTGAACTGACAGATGGCCAGGTGACCGCGTTGACATCGTACCTGTCTTCACCTTCCTCCGTTGTCGACCCTATGGGCAAGAACGCCAATAACCCGGCAACTTTAGGAGCCGCCGGAGCTGGTCAAGAGGGTAGAATGCAATTAGCACCTCTCAACTTCGTTTGGCGAGGCGATGCAGGCTTAAGTCCACGAGCCATGGAAGGCGTCGGCCTTGGCGTGAATCAGTCCGAAATGCTCAAGCGTCTGAAGAAGGAGGATGATTATAAACTTGTGCGCTTGGAGAAGTACATGCGTTCCTTACCTCCGACACACCCAAGGTCGGCGAACAATTCCAAAACCCCGCGCAGTCCCGAAGGACAGAAGGATGTGCTTACCACAGTCTTGGTCGAGAACGAAGCAAGACGAAAAGTACGGGAGAACATTGCCCATCACCGGAACGTTGGGAGCTACGTTGGCAGGAGGCATGCGATGGGTTATCCTGTGCGTGGACAGAGAACGAACACCAACGCTCGTACTGCCAACAAACTCAACAGGATCGAGCGGAGAGGATAGAGTGGACGGATTCTGGAGTTACTTTGCATCTCGCTTGTTTGCTTTGCAATCAACCTTTATATTATGCCGTCAACCTAACATGGGACATTACACTATTCGTGCGACGATATCTTCTAATCATCTCCTACCGGAACTTCCTCTTCCAGATACTTCACGAGTTTGACTCGTATCTCGGTTGTATCGTCCCCCCTTAACACGTCTGAGACAAAGGTTGCTTCCACTTGCATCTGAACCTGAGGGAATCACGAAACCCCTTTCAGCTATCTTCCTGGTGCTCAATCAGTGCTAAATTTACCATCTCGAGCGCGCCTCTCAACACCCCGCAGTACACGTTACTGAACCAGAGCCCACCCTCAAGAGCTTCGTCTGGAAGCTCAACAAACTCCGCCAGGGGGTTCTCGTCGAGAATGAGGCTGAACGACGATCCCACACTACCAGCGAGACCACCTGCTGCCGAGGCACCTGTAGTGGTGTTTGCGGCTTGGGGCGCTGCAGCATGCGTTACGGTGGGTGAGATGTTGAGGAACGCTTTAAACCCGACCTATGCGACATGAAGGAGTCAGGCGCAAAGGTCATTGGATCTCAAGGGACAGAAAATGACCTTTGAAATAACTTCGCCGACTTCTTTGAAGTCCGAACACCGTCCCATATTAGATCTCGCAAGGAAATCCTCGATTAGACGCGTGCCGATATTATACCCCCTGGATTGGGAATATTTGAGTGTCGTTCCATAAAAAGGGGAAGAAAAGTGCACTTACTTACATCTTCTCTAACTGTTTGTTTACCTCGGAATGGTCCTCATAGTCTTGAATGAGTTGGATGACTAGAGCTCCGTAGGTTAATGTGAATAGCTCTGCATTCTACGACATGTACAAGACACAGAGCTGCGGAGTCAGGCCAGAGATAGAGATGGACCAAACAGATGCGTACTATTTTCTCGTTTCGAGATTTCCAGAGGTCGTCGCCGATCGACTTGAACTGCTTCGTATTCGCGGACATGGAAGAGGTCCGACCGAGCTTGGTCTGGAATCTTATCGCCGTGTAAGCGCCGGCTTACCTCAGCCTCAAGTTTTCCCTACCTGCCTTCATACACCCTGTGGCTCGCAGACCCTCCGTTCCAGAAGTCGCTAATTAATACAGGACTGAACAAACATGTCGAGACCAGAATTTGAAGCCCCTCCAGAAATTGTCCGTCACAATCCTTTCCTTGATATTGAGACGCTGCTCACTGACTTGGGTAGGCGAATATAGTATTATGGGGATGAAGAGGCAAAGAAGTACACTAGCAAGTGAATTATGATGCGTTTACAAATATGGAAGCGTGTTAATTATTTTTATCTTGGTAGCACTCGAAACCAAGAGATTCAAGCACAGATGACCGACCGAGCGTTGGAGTTGCTGAGTCTTCCACCCGGTCCAGCCATGCTCCTGGATATAGGCTGTGGGTCTGGCCTCAGCGGAGAGATTCTTGACGAAGAGGGTCATGTCTGGGTAGGGGTTGACATTGCACCGAGCATGCTTGGTAAATCGTCCAGGACGCGTATCTACAAGGGCGTGGCTGAGCCCCTTTCCTCCAGAGGTTGCACTCGAACGCGAGGTCGAAGGAGATCTCTTCTTGCAAGATATTGGCCAAGGATTTGGCTTCCGCCCAGGCTCGTTTGATGGTGCTATCAGCATTTCGGTCCTTCAATGGCTTTGCAACGCAGACACCACCTCGCCGACATCGTCCCCATATGCCCGACTTACACGTTTCTTTACGACCCTCCACGCAAGCTTAAGCAACGGATCGAAAGCAGTTTTTCAATTTTATCCACAGAATGATGACCAAATTCAGCTCATTATGGGTGTAGCATTGAAAGCTGGTTTTACTGGCGGTTTGGTTGTGGATTATCCCAATAGCAAGAAGGCGAAGAAGTATTTCTTGTAAGTCTCTGAGTATACTACTCAGAGCTATTGCTTTATTCGATCCTTTCAGGTGCCTGTTTGTCGGTGGCTCCGTACCGGGTAAAGGGAGGCAGCAGCAACTGCCGCAAGGCTTGACGGGCGAACCGGAAGGCATTCAGTACGAGAAACGACGCACAGAAAACAGCAACGAAAGAGGTCGCAAAGATAAAAAGCGGAGGAATATCAAGGACAAAGAGTGGATTCTTAAGAAGAAGGATGTGAGTATTTCGGGGAACGAGCCACGCTGAGATTGGTTTCTGAACCTCGCTACCATATTGACAGCTATATCGAAGACGCGGCAAGGAAGACGTTCCGAGGGATTCTAAATACACTGGAAGGAGGAGAAAGCCAATCTTCTGATATCTGCGTTTCGGTTGTTCTGTCTTTACTTGTCAACTTGAATGGTATCACGAGGCTGCCAATTTTGCGTCGGAGATCAGCTACTAGAGGCATCCTGGTGAAGTTATATTAAGGATCATTCTACATCGAACCTCAAAACAGTCATTCGAGCGGACGGTAGATCTGTAAGGAGTGATCCCAGCTGCAAGAGGCTAGGAGACCTTCATCGTAGAGTGACCATGCACAACCAACGACAAATTCAGTGTGAAGGTCGTGAATCGCAAGAAGAGAAGGTCGTCCCGGAGGTTGAGGGCTTGTGGTCCATCTGCAAATGGGGCGAGGCGGCCTGAATGTCAGAATGGTCTTGCTCGATCGTTGACAACCAACGGTACCCACATCCTACACGACATGTCATAGCTCGCACTCGCGATAATGTCTGCCCGGTGGGGGCTCCACTGTATCTTCCGAACTGCGTATTCATGGCCCCGCAGGTCCGCTTCACATGTCCCACCTACTCCGGACTGCTGACTCGGAAGTGGAGTCGCGTCCATTGAATCCTTGATCATTCGACAGTCCCATATCTTGATCGTCCTATCAACACTAGAACTGGCAATAACCCATGGCCTGTATTTGTTCCAATCGAATGACAAGACTTCCGTGCCGTGGGCGGGAAGAGTCCAGATGGGAGTAGCGAGTGCGGGTGGGGCTCCCGGAGGTGACACTGATGGCAGTGGCATGGGGGTTCTCATGTCAAAAAATCGTATGGTCCCGTCTGTTGAGCAGCTTGCCAAAACGGAAGGAACATGCGGCGAGAAGAGAACTTGATACGCGCACCCGTTATGGGCTGGGATCGTCGTGATCGATCGCGGTCGGTCCGGGGTCCACTGTCCATGTCCGTCAGCTTAGCAACAAGTCAGGAAAAATGTTACCTACAATCTTGATGGCTCCATCCCACGAAGAAGATGCGAATATATCCTTCCGGATATTGGACCAATCTAAGCTGGAGACCTCTCGGATGTGTTCTTTCCAAGACCGTATCGGAAGATCCTACGTCTTGACTCCATTCAGTAGACTTAATTTGGAGGTGCAGGTAACTCACTTACGTTGATGGTTAGATCCCAAAGCTTGATCGAGCCGTCGCCCGAAGCGGAAGCAATGTGGTTGTCGTTCAGCTCGGACCACGCGATCCCGTATAGTCCGTCTTGAGTATCGTACCTTTTGAACCAAGCAGTAAGTATGCTATTATTCTTTTGAGGCGGTCGACAACGCACTGCTTCTCAAGCAAGAGACCAGAACCAGCAACTGAAGCAATATGAAGCCTCCCGTTCCCAACAAGTCCATAATTTGCTGCAGACGCCAAGGCTATTCGTTGTGTATGAAATGGAGACCATGCTACTCCATAGTGAGCAAACGGTGGTGTTTTGAGCACTAAAGGAGGTCTTCGGGATTGCATGCGCTTTGCAGGGATCGTCGGGAAGTCGAAGTAGCCGAGAACGCGGAATCCCGACACCAAGCACCAGCAAACTACGGCGTTCACCGGTGACATCATCTTTGCCAATCACCGCGGCTCTCGGATGAGAATGGCTTCAAGAGGGTTACTAGACCAAGTCAAGCTGATCATTCCTCCCTTGAATGGGAAATTGCACAAGGGCCAAGCGGGAAGAGTTGGAGTAGTGGGAGGTTCGGCTGAGTGAGTCTTGGTCCACCCTTGAGTTTGCTAATGTCCTGAGCACACGATCCACGCAGCTATACGGGCGCTCCGTTTTTCTCAGCAATATCAGCGTTGAGAGTGGTGAGGATCCTTTAGTCTTGGTTGCGCAAAGGGATACTTAGTTTTTGCTTCAGGGTGCCGATCTCTCCCATGTCATCTGCGAACCTGGCGCTGGCAGTGTTATCAAGACTTACTCTCCCGATCTCATCGTGCACCCGATTATACAAGAAGACTCGTATGTGATATAGATTATGATCTTAATTTGTCTCTCGCAAGCTAACTGCGGTGTTAGGACCCCTGAATCTGTCAAGTCGCAAATGGAGGGGCTATTGGAGCGACTACACATAATCGTGGTTGGACCGGGATTGGGGAGAGAAGAAAGAACACAATCAATAGGTCGTATGGCTATTGAAGTGGCGAAGGCGCAAGAGAAATACGTCGTTCTGGACGCGGATGGTCTCTGGCTGATTCAGAACGAGCCGCACCTAGTGAAGGACTACAAGCGGGCAATTTTGACTCCAAACGTAGTAGAGTTCAAACGGTTATGTGACTCTATGGTGCGTCATACGATGCCCTTCTATCCGTTAAAGGCTGATGGTCCCATCCGGCTAATCGTCTTTTCGACGCAGAAAGTCCCCAAGGATTCCCCACCAGAAGAGCTTGCATCCCGCCTGGCAAAAGCGTTTGGCAATGTGACCATCGTTCAAAAAGGACAGCAGGACATCATATCTAATGGTGAAAGAACTGAAGTGGTGGATATCGAAGGTGGTCTCAAGCGTGTTGGCGGACAGGGTGATATCCTCTCTGGGACGGTGGGTACCTTCGTGGCATGGGGTAAAAATTATGAAGAGCAGAATCTCAAGGGCTCAAATGACTCGTAAGAACAAATAACGACTTGATGTCCTCGTTTTGACGTTACCATAATCTACAGAAATCTGAAACTGCAAGACATCCCTCTTCTCGCCGCAATTGGGGCCTGTCATATTACTCGCACCGCATCCCGCCTCGCCTTCCAAAAACACGGACGTGGAGTATTGACAAGCGACATGCTCGTCGAAATCGGTCCAGCTTACTCGGAGTTGTTCGGTGACTTGGGAGAGAAGGGTCTTAAAGGGAATCTGTAACTAAGTGGCGGCGCTTCGAGTACCGCTCGATAATGAGGGCAGGACTCCTACCGGTATCAATAATGCACGCTGTTTGTTCAACCACAGATGACAATATATAATAAATCGGACCTTGGTGTTCGAGTCAATGCACGGCGTGTATGCTCCGGCAAGTCTCGGACACCGACTGGCCGGGTTATATAAAGCTTCACATATCTACCGCATGCTTCCTCCATCCGACCACCCCTCAACTTTCCGGAACGGCGACGACGAGTGGGTAAGCTTCCAGACCCAGCTTCCATGTCTTCTTTTAATAGTATCCATCGCGCAGACTTGTGGAATTCAGCAAACAATCATGCCAGACCCAATCCGCCTATCGCTTCCTAACGGCCGCATCGAACTATCCTGGCCACCCACTCTCGAAGACGACCCCGACGTTCACAAAATCTACACGGACACTCGGGTCCTCCAATATCTTCCTTTCTGGGACCCAAATGCCTCCCTGGAATCAGTCATCCAACGCCGGACCACCCGCCTAACGGAACCAAATCAATTTCGGGATTTCCGCATCCATCACCTACCACCTCATACACCGGAATCAACCGGACTTCCTAACCTCTTGGGAACGGTCGGGTTCATATTCATGTCACTTGAAAATCAAGCTACCGAGGCAGGGATCATCATCCACCCTGAAGCGCACCGAGCTGGTTATGCCTCTGAAGCGCTGTACCTCTGTTTAAAACACGGGTTCGATTCCAAAGAAAATGGAGGGTTGGGATTTAATCGAATCATGTTTACAACGGCAGCGATGAACAAAGCCATGAGAGGATGGTTGGAGAAGGCATTGGGGGCGAAGCACGAGGGGACGCTTCGGGAGGCATGGAAGAGTGGAGATGAATTCATCGACGCTGTTCAGTACAGCATACTGGCGAGAGAATGGTTCGATGGGGGCTCTGAGCAGCGCTTGAGGCAGAAGGTAGAAGAAGCGGTCACCAAGGCCAGTAGCAAGGCTAGCGCATCTTAGTGCTCGTAGAATGGACCGGAACGCATTTCATTTACCATATCAGACCATAGAAGATAGTGATTAAATAGGCCCCCCACGGTTATGACGCAGCTTTCATCGGCGGGGCGTATGTTGTAACAGGCTCCTCATCGTTGCCGGGAATGGGCGTCCTCGAAGGTGCGTCCTCAAAAGGATTCTGACGCTGGACGCGGTTATCTGCCGGTGGTGCATAAGGTCCCGCGTTGACAGGGATTGAATATTGCCTTGGTGGTGACGGGCTGCTGCCGCGAGACGGGCCTGCTGGATATCCGGGTCGAAGACCTCCTGTCAAAGGCACTCGGCTTTCTGATATTTCGCGGCGATGGGTCGGAAGGGCAGGCATATCACGAGCAATGCGGGGTGAAAAGGGCTTGTGAGATGTTGCGGATGAGAGAGCCGGATAGAATTGGCGGTAAGAGAAGAAGGCGATTGTGATGCCTAGGATGCTTCCCGTCGTGACGTCTTGCCAGTGATGTCTGCAAGAAAGACACGACTACAGCGTCAGCTCAGGATAAAATACAATTCCTAGGTAGCTCCTCACCTATTGTCCATCGTCCGGCTGACAGCCGTTAAAGCTGCACCGACCAGGGGCCCAGCTGCCAACCAACTCTTTCCAGTATGACCTCTCTACCCAAGCACAAAAGTCCAAAGTCGGTCGCAGAACACCCAGTAGCAAGCATCGTAGAACCCACCTTGTCAAAGAGATGCAACTTCCCAGCCAGATAGAGAGAAAGGAAGCCCAAACCGGCAAAAGACACTGCGAAGAGATCGTTTCGACGTCAGCGACAGCCCAAATTCAGAGATGTGCGCATGCATACAGCTCGAGTGCCCACTCGGGAAGCTCCTAAATCCGTCGTTGAGGATATAATTGTCTGTTTGAGTACATATGGTATGGTTCGAGAGACCGTAAATCGGTGCATTAACACTACCGGGTACCGGTTGGCAACGGTCAATGAGATCTGCGAGGTGTGTTAGAATGGGTCAGGTGGACTTTGGGGTTGAGACTTGCCAGGGCGAGGCCGTCCGACGCAGATCTTGACGACATTGGTAATCGTTCCGGTCAAGCCAAGTGAGAGTACCACTACAAAGGGAGAAAGCATATTTGCCTTTTCAGATATCGTGGCGCACGCATATCGAAGAAGTAGGAAGCACTGACATCCAAGCGAGCTGATGTGCCAGTCCCACCAGCTTCGTACGCTGACAAAGTTGATGAGGGGCAACAGCAAAATTGGCGCACCGAAGCAGATGCAGACCAGCATCCAATTCGGTATCCGTTCATGTACGGCGAATCTAAATGACGTCGCTGTCAGCCGATGCTATGGCAGTAGCACATAAGCAGCTAGAACGACGTACGTGTGCTGTATCCTAAAGCATAGGGGATCGACAGGAAGCGGTCAGCTCATCAGCCTAAACTTGAATGGTCGCGTGCCCCGGCCGCCGCCTCTCTCTGACCTGCCCACAGGCTACTGGGGCACAAATGGTAATCATGAGGAGGAAGAAGAGCAACTTACGAAGTATCATTCAAGTCGAACTCCCTCTTGAAGCCACTCACACCGTCCAACAAGAAGAAGGCGGCAGTCAACCCAATCGTGATCACCCAGTCCCCTCCATACGACAGAAACAGCCTCCAGCCTCTTCCCTTCTCCTTTATTATGTTGTTAAAGGATTCCACCGGAGCTGAAATTGAGAAACTCGATGAGTCTGCTGGTGTTGCGCTTGCTGCCCACTTGAGAGCAGGTGCTGGAGGGTAACGCCCCGGTCCGTCGGTGTAAGGGTTATAGTCTGGTGAATGGTCTCTCTCGTCGGCATCCCCTAGAGGTCGGTAAGGTTGGCGTTGCCTCTGCTCAGCAGCAGGTTGCGGTGGGTAGCCTGTAGGGGCTGTTGATGATGGCGCCGGTCTAGGGATGGGAGCTTGAGCAGTCGAAGGATCTTGAGGATTTTGCATTGAGGGGCGAAAGTGGGTGTAGATGAGAAAGAAAAAGAGGAGAGTGGAATGTCGATGGGTTTATGAAAGGTGAGAGCAGTGTACTCGCAACGCGGACGTTGGGTAAAGCGGGGAGAGGCAATGCAGGGCCCTTTAACCTTGCCAAGCGTCACAAGCCGGTGACATTATCCCACAACAAAACGAGCCGCAGCTCAAGCCTCCCTTGCAAACCTATGTATTTTTATCCTCTACCTCGCATTGCACATAGCTACAACAGATGCGCAGCAGAAATAGATGAAAAGGAAAGTTATTTATAGTAGCAATCTGAACGGATATCCTGTTCACATCAAGCAACGGAATCAGATAGTCAGCGGAGGGTTTTGCAATGAGGCTGGGAGCCACGGCCCAAGCCATACCGAGGACGGCATCGGTCGGCCAACTCGGAGACAACAAGCTTACCTGGGTGCTTCATCTTGAAGATAGCCACAAGAACGCTGAAAAGCATCCATGATACGGCAATCCAGATCATCACCGCAGTGCGTTGACGTGCTGCTGAGGGCACCTTTGGCGCGTACATGATCAAGCAGATTTGAGAAGCGCCCAACACCGAATCTGCAGAGGTACAGGGAATTAACGTAAGATCGCACTATCGCGACAAGCGAACGGAGTTTCGGACTCACATAAGGCAGTAGTGATCCAGGTCTCCGCACCATACTGGTTCTGATACCCGTTCGCAACGTACGAGATCATGGGTCGTCCATCGCGGCCACGGACAGCACCAGCCCAAGGGTTCATCCTGATCTTGACAAACATGTATCCTCCAACCATGGTCAAAATAAACGCCAGGCAGCCCAACGCCCAAATCCACCGGCTGGTGAGGAGGGCAATGATCGCGTCACCGAAGAGAACGTATGCGGAGGCAACAAGAGCAACCGTCATGACCACTGAAGAAAACAACGCCCAGTTGAAAGGCTTGGTCCATGGAATGACAACTGGAGTGTGCGAGGAAAGTTGATGGGCAAAGTTCTCGGCGTCGAAAGAGCTGCAAGGCAAAAGTTTGAGACGACAAGTCGAGTGACTGGATCAAATTCATGAACGCACTGCATATTGAAGTCATAGGTCCACATTTGGGTCTGCGGATGAGCCTCTAACAGAGGTCCTTTTGCGGCGGGGTAGAAGTGGACGAAAGGCGCCGAGTTCAAGCCCAGCTACGAACAGAAAGGAAATGAGCGATCGACCCTTCGAAGGCACCAGCGAAAAATTGAAAGGAATGCAGACCTTTCGGAACACGTCTTGTCCATCCTTGAAGTCCAGCGTGGCGAAGAAATGATAATCCCGATCCTTGCTCGGCACTTTCTTCCAGGCGCTGGCTACGGATTCGAAATTGGGCTTGAACATTCTTCATGAGGGAGCATCAAAGTTCAACGACCTGATCTTAAAGAGCGCATCGACGTGCACAAAGGAACGAAAGACTCACAAACAAGGCTCGCACTTCGCGTGCGTCCCAGAAAGCGCCGTCATCTGGATCGCCACACTCCAATCGCGATCCGGGGTGGTAATAGCATCGAACGTCTTGGAGTTCAACTTGATAATCCCTCCATGAGATGCAGCTAAAGCGGAGAACTGTTCACGAGGCGACTCCGCAGCGACGAATGACGATAATAGAAGAGTTGCCGACACGGCCAGCACTCTGGCGAATTTCAAAAACATTTGGGTTTTGAGAGAGGTCTGAGCCGAGTTCTGGCTGAGCTAACAGGTGAACCGGGCTTCACTGGGTGTTTTTTGTAGCTTGTATATGAGGTTTGTGGAATAGAAACGAAAGGTTGATGAGGCGGATGGACCTCCGCGACGTGGAATTGAAAGTTCAGAAATAGACCGCTCGCACGGTTAGGTTTCCGCAGCATAGAGCTCCAGTAATGTTCACCACAAGAGAGGATAAGAGAATGATGTACTATTGAAACAAGGAGATTGTGTAACGGACAAGTACATGCGTTCAATAAAGAGTATGTATGAATAATGGTGGTTAGCGTGGCAGAACGACATTGCATGAACGGTTAGGTAAGCTTAGAAACCGTGGACCTTGATATTCGATGCAAGTATTCCATTTTCGACCAGGAAGTTCTTGATTTTGATTCTCTGGTCACCTTGCAGCTGGATGACCTCTCCGAGCTGCTCATCTTCGACGACAGTTCCGTTGCAAGCGAATTCCTGGCGGAAAGCCCAGAAGCGTTAGCATGCATTGCCTCCTGGCCCGAGCCCCCTGGTCCGAGATTGTGAACTGTAAACGCACCTTCTTGAAAGCTTTGAGAAGCTTCTTAGGATCATACTCTGCGGAAACAAGTGGGGTATTAGGAACTGTCGCGAACCAGACTGACAGGGAATTGGGAAACCGCTCACCTTTCCCAAGCCCCTGTAAGGTGGTCAACGACTTCCGGCCGTTACGCTGTTGAATACGGATGTGGAGATAGTTCTCCTCCGATCCGACTTGATCCTCGATACCGTCGAGACCGTCCTCGGCAAAAGGATCTATTTTCCAACCGAACACACAGAGCCCATTAGCTTCGACCATGACTCCCGCCCCGCTTCAAAGTTCCACCCGCACCTTCTTTCTTGAGATTTTGAAGACTCATAGGATAGAGGGGAAGAGGTTAAGGTAGTAGAAGAAAAGAAGAACTCAAGAACGAGCGAGAGCGAGAAAGTAATGAGCAGGGAGAGCGTTTGGTGGGTGCCAGGCCTTTTATATAAAACTCATCTGTGAGGGGCCGAAGTCTGCTTATCTCAGCAAGGGGGATACCGGATTTGGACGAATCAGGCGGAATTTCTCGACGTTCCACTCTCCACTCACCGCCCCCACAATATGCGATGTGGTGGGCTGTGGAGCAGAATCACCTCCGCTTGCCGATCCCATCGGGAACGCCGACTCGTGCGCAAAGCCACACGTCTAGCAAGTCGCATGGGGAGTGCACCGCTTGAGGGCTTTCGCTACTGGTACTGCCAAACTTCCATCCGGAGAGCGCTTCTTGGCAAAGTCTCGAGCCCTATTCCCCCAGCTGGTTGCGGAACTGTGCGTCCCCATTCCTTTGGTGCTTTGCTGAGGTAAGGGGTCTAGGCACGGCACTGGCACTGGAATACAAGGGATTTTCCCCATTCGAGTTGCTCACCGTCTAACGTGATATTACAAAATGTACAAAGGAAGTCCATCGAAGAAAATTGAGCGAAATTGTTCCTCAGTAAATGACAAGCACAGTTGCGGAGGCGCTACTGTTCTGTTTACGGCTCGGAGTCCATTTCTTCCTCTAACTCCTGGATAGCCGAATCACACTTGGACCAAGATTCTGTATCCCCGATCTCGCGGAAGATAGATGCAGCTCGCTTCAAGCGCTCCACTGCTTCTTCGTAGTTCTCTTCGTCCGCGAACGTCATTCCTAAACCTTTTGAAAGCCTCTGCTCTTCCATCCGGATAATCCTCTTGAGCAGCAGCAGTTCGTGCTTTTCGGAAAGTTTCAGCCGCGCCCTCATATCTCTCCATCAATCGGTACACCTCGCCCAGGCGGTTGAGCGTATCGACGGCCAGCTCTCCCAACCTCCTTGGAACAGATCCTCCTGGCTTGCTTGCACGTGCGTCATCATAAAGTTCCTCTATGTAATATACCTCCGCTAAGCAAAGCAGGAACTTGACCACACCAAGTTGGTCTCTTTCGGCTAAACAGATATTATGGCCTTCTATGTAGACTGTCTCCGCCTCTTCAGATCGCTCCAACTTGGCATAAAGGTGTCCTATGCGCTGCAACGTGTCTGCTAGCTCCTTTCTGCGCCCTTGGACTTCCCGGATGTGCCGTATTTCGTTGTAGACCGCTAAAGCGTTGTCGAATCGTCCCAGTTGGTTGGAAAAGTTGGCTCCAAATCCGAGCAAAACATCCGCCCAATCTCCCTTTTTCTCGCAATCAAGCGAGCGAGCTGGTTTGCGGAAGGTGATCAGGATGTCTGATATACCAGCTGGCGGGGGTCCTGAACTATCTTGAGTTTCTCGAATATCTTGTCCGCGTCTGCATACCGTCCATGAAGGCAGCACAAGATAGCGAGATGGTGCAGGCTGTATGAGGGCTCCGTGTAATGTTTTTTGTTCCGATGAATAGAACGAGCTCGCTGGTAAACGAATTCGGCCCGCGCGTACTGGCGTCGCTCGTAGCTAGCTTTTCCGAGCTTATACAACGAGCCCACGACGACTTCCCAACCTCGATCATCTTGAGGGTCGATGACGATATCGTCAAGCACTTCCTGGGCTTCACCCAACCAACCTAGCTCTGTGTACGAGTCCACAAGTCGACAAAGCAGAGTTTCGCTGAGGCCCTTGACCCTGCTAAAAGGGCAAGATCTTGAGCTTCTTCGTAAGCATCAACCGCGTCCTCCCACCGTTCCTCGCTGTAGTGGATGTACCCTATGTTTTCGAGGACACGAGAGGATAGTTCGTTGTCATTTTCTGACTTGGAAATTGTCAGACTTTCGTTATACTCGTCCAACGCCATGACGTAATTCCCGATGTCAAAGTTGATCTCCCCTAGAGCGTTTATCAAGGCAGCAGAGCGAATCCTGCCACCGGTTTCTTGGTATATTGCTATTTTTGACGGACGAGCCGATGGCTATTACCGAATCGCGGTGTTAGCCTCGATTCAATATGCTCAGCTGTTATACGTACCAATTGCTCAATAACCTCAAGACATTCGGTAGCAGTTGGCCTTCGCCTAGGTTTTTTCTGCCAGCAGCCCACCAACATTGTGCACATTGTTCGAAGCTGTGCTGATTTTTTATTGGAGCTGACTGGAGGCAATTCCCCTCGAATTATGCGCAAAACGACATTTGAATCGTTTGACACTTGATGAAAGGGCATGTGATCGGTTATGATCTAATTCAAAGATCATATAATGAGCAAGACGCGCAGGTGCTAAATTGGTGACAAGACGTTTACCTCCCAGCACACCCACCCCCGAGCCCAAATGTCACTAGTGAGGCGGGTCTTCTCACCCCTTAAGATCCCAGGACTCGCCCACCGTGTGGTCCAAGTAGGACCGCTTGCAGTGTGCATGGCGAACGAACTCATTGAGGAGATCAGAGATTGAATGCTGTGGTTTAAATGGCCAGTTGCTTGGACAGCGAGCCGTGGCTGCAGCAGCGGTCCAGGCCGGGGTCTCTTAGCTTTCCGGGAGGAGATACTGCGGGCAGAACCAAAGTCTACTATGATTGCTTTAAAATCTTGGATGGCGACGGTGTTAAGCTGAAGGTGCAACGTTTAACAAATGAAACGCCGAGCACAGTAGCAAAACCATATCAAGCTCACCGACTTAAGATCTCCGTGACAGATGGGTGGATTTTGAGTATGGAGGAACGACAGGCCGCGAGATACGTCTTCTATTATCCGACAGGAATGGACGCTCAGTAATGCACCAATTCTGAAAAAAAACCCACAACTCACCAGAGCAACTCGTTCAGGTATCTCCCAGTTCCCCGTCTTGAGGAATTGTTTGACATTTCCGTGCGACGCCCATGGAAAGATAAGCCAAGCTCTTTCCCTTTCAGTCTTTTTTACGACAGCCATCAGGCTGATGATGTTGGGATGCTTGAGCTTCCGCAGGATTTCGATCTCTTTCTCGAAGCGCTTGGACACTACGGTTAGCCGGTCCAAGAGATTTTGGCTCTATAGCTTACTTGGGCAAGTTTATCGACGTCTGTGTTGACGCCGAAGGCCAACTGTTTGACAGGGACGAGCTTAACGCGACGAACCAACCGCCGTGTCAACGAATGTTCCTTTATATAATAGTGGCATGACGAGACGGTACCAACCTTTTCCTCCTCACTGCGTCCGTCTACGGCAGGCAGTGGGACTAAACGTGCTTGTATCACGTTGGCAGGCGCGCCTCTTTGCGGAACGGTTCCGGGGCATGGTATTACGCGTGTATGGGGAATTTTCAAACCCTTCAACGCAAAGTAACTCAGATCCAGGCCCTAAGGGTGAAGCAACGCTAGTGAGTAGGCGCTCCCTGTGACAAATAACTGTGCGACCATACTGCAATTTGGATTCTGGATCGCTCGCGCCCAGTGGGACGTGTCTCTAGATCACTATACATTTCGACTATCCCAGGTGGGAAGGCAAACTTGCAGCAAGGAGGAATGTTGTATTTGATTTTGACAATCTTGATCGAGTTGATAGAGAGAGAGGCCGAGACAAATAAGTAAAAGGAGCTGAGGCCAGCCTGAGTATCCTACGATATTTGTCCTAGCTAAAGGTTGCATATATAGGCTATGCTCTCCCTTTGTGAGTAACAAAAGATTCTCCATCTATGGGCAGTTGCTATATGACGCGGGAAAGTGCCTTCGGAACCTTATGCCAGGAATTTCCTGGCACTGGCAGATGACGGCCAGGAATCGGTTGTTGCGTTAGAGAGGATGAAGGGGATGGCTCCCTCACTCATTTTGCGAATAAAGGTATTCAAACCTGTGCGATTTACTTATGACACTTGCAAGCTGCTTCTAAATGTTTGTTGATATATGTTCCGGGCTACACCTTTGACACCTTTGGTTGACGTTTAGGTCAGTGACGACGCCTATATCACCTTCCGTGTGACTGGGTGGCTTTCGAAACTCCTCTGGACACGCGGTAGCAACCATCAGGGCTCCGTGGTATCAGGCGGCTACTTGCATGGGCTGGTAGGCATGGACCAAGGGGCGAGCTCAGTAGTACTGTATTCTCATCTTGAATGAAACAAGCCACCAAGTACAGGGTTTGCATTCCAAATCGTTATCTCCATTAGCGGCAACAGGACCGATCTTTGAGAAATCCTTTAACATGGGCACAACCGCCCTGGCGCCCGTCTTATTCGACCATGCACCCCGAAGTTGCATCGTTGTGTATGGGTCGGAGAAGCGACACAGCCAAGTTTGCGTATCGGATCTAGCAAATTTTGCTTGTGAGGCCTTAACAAGAGAAGCGTCCCTTTGTGCAGTTTTGGATTGATTCGGCTATGCCGTGACCAGCTGCCCGTCCGCGCATTGCTTTAATGCAGCAGGATGGGTTTATTTGAACTGAACATGAAGGCGATAGGCAGTTGTCTGGTACTTCCAAAGAGCGGCACGTAGGGGCCGGTATTGCATTTGGTCTGTGATCTTCTTACGAGCCGGGTGTTCGGTGTTAACCAGACCGAGAACGCTGGAGGTTAAGACACAGTCTCGGCCTACATGTTCTGTAAGCTGGTTAAGTAGTTTTGAGCCAAGAGGCTATCTAACAGATGTTATTGGATCAGAGATATTATATATCGATTCACGCACACTTACGCAGTGGACAAGAAGGGAAACAGTCGTGGAGGTTTGCGAAGCTATCCGATCCATGTAGGCAGCACGTTGGTCCAGGGAAAGTATGATATACGAGTAGCTTGCTAATGAAGCGTTTGGCTAGGGACGCCGTCAATGATGATTATGAACTTTTCCCTCTCTTATGTGCAAGACCACGAGCGGGTTTCGACGTCGCCACTTATACATTGACCAATGATCTCGGCTCCTTGGAAGGTAGCCCCAGTGGCTCCATCTTCGATCAACAATCAGGGAAACTAGGATATAGTCCGAGCAACCTACGACAGCAAGTTAACGTACACAGCTATGACGGAGAATGCACTTTTGCTTCGGGGTCGAATTGAGATGAGATTCTCCACCTAGAACTAGAAGGACCACCTAAAACTCGTCCTGCTCCTGCTTAAACACTTGGGAATACGACAAGATAGTTCCGTATACCAGTCCTCCACCGACAATCGACATCAAGGCTGCTGTTTGGCGGATGACCTCGGCGTGGGCGAGGACAAGAGGGAGAGCGAAGCCGGTGACCACGATGACTGAGGTTAGGAATCGTCCGAGATCAACTGCTGCCGAGCCTTCATATTCTGACGACGAAAAGTCGTCCGCCCCTCCACAGTGAGCGAAGATAGCGTTGGGCAATGGGGCAACGACGAAGGTGAGCGCTATACGGGACGGAGCGGCGTTTAGCGACATGCATTCTTCATAGGGGTTCCCGTAGCAACGTACCGACGAGGAGGGGGAGCCAGTTGGCGAATAATGCACACGATAGGATTACAAGAAGGAATCCTACGGCTAGGACGAAGGATAGTAATATCACAGCTATTCGGGGGCGAGGTCCGGCTTGTGAGCGCTCGACCGGTTCACATTGCAATTATTCGGAACTCACTCTTGAGACCTGCCACCATGTCTGATATGTACTGAAGAAAATCTCCAAAGCGACTTTCGGAGACGGTGTCAAATGATAGCTTTGAGGAGAAGAGAGGAGAGGAGAGTGTTCGGCCAGCGGTTGACGATGACGGTGACCGCGGCGCTGCGAAGTGTTTGAACATGGTGGATCGATGTGGGAACGGGCTTCGAGCGGTTCGCGCTGGAACTTTCTCCCCGGTTGCACTTGAGTTTGGTACAGGGTCACTTGTCACTGTAGAGAGCAGAAAACATGTGGGTATCGCTGTTTCAATGAGGGAAGTGACTGAGGGTTACATGTTACATACAATCAGGTCAAACGTCGTCACCCCACTCGATCGCCCATCCAACTATAAGGACTCGCAGGCGAGAGTAAGTGGTGGATGGGCCCAACCATATGAATCCGACTTCTCAACAGCATCCTGTTCTATAGCTTGACCGCCAGTCGCAGGAAGCAGCTCTCTCAAAATCTGCTACCCTCTATGTACGTCGTTCCACAGAATACCCATTCATCGGTTTAACTCCAACCTTACTCTGGTCAGGTGGGCAACCTGTCGTTCTACACCACAGAAGAGCAGATATACGAGCTCTTCTCCAAATGCGCGTCTCCTGAAGAAGGTGGCGGCTTGAAGCGAATTATTATGGGCCTGGATCGCAATACAAGGTACGATGCATCCTCTCGATTGAGCAGTCATCGCTCATAGCTTCTCTGCTTTCAAGAACTCCTTGCGGTTTCTGCTTCGTGGAGTACTACACACACGCCGAAGCTCTTGCTTGCCTGCGATACATTTCTGGGACAAAACTCGATGAACGAATTGTGCGTTGTGACCTCGACCTTGGTTACAAGGAGGGCCGTCAATTTGGACGTGGCAAGAGTGGCGGGCAAGTGCGAGATGAGCATCGACAGGATTACGATGCTGGAAGAGGTGGTTGGGGTGCAATGCAAAAGGCCGAGCAGGAGAGAAGGGCAGCAGAAGAAGCGAGACGGAAAGAACGCGAAGGTGTCTATGCCGATGCCCAAGAAGGACCCGGAGCTGTGGCTGGTGGTGGAGGAGATTGGCAGCAGAGTGAGTTTCATCCCGTAAGGCTATCAGAAGGAATCTGACCATCGCTTGTATGCAGCTGCGGAGCCCTCGGCACAGCTCAAACGACGGAGAGACGACGAAGACGACGACGAAGAAGCCGATCGTGCTGTATGTTGTTTGTGACCCTCATTTACTCTGGTGTCAGCATCTCACCTTCATTCTGCTTAGGTCGTCCGGTCTCGCGCTGAATAGACGGTCCAGCCATTTCTTTCTAAGTTATCCTGTGCCTCGGTTACTTTGTATCAGCCGTTTGTTAATAGTGTTCACTCGAGCGACTCAATCATGCGCGATTCTCCAACGTTAAGTTGAGGGTCTGAACCCGTCAGAATGCCATAAAGTATCTCTAAGAATGCTAATAAATTACTCGTGCTTTAATCTTGTACCGGTTCCCCCATGCTCCTTCCAGGTAAGGTGTCATCTTGACCGCTCGCACAAGTCGGTGCGCTTCCGCCACCGATGAGGTCCGAATTACGAAACGGGAATATAGTGACTTGTCAAGACTAAGACCGAATAAGGTTTCGTTAGTTCAATCAAGAAACGAATGCGACGACTGAGGCACTCACTCTGGAATTTTCGCAACGGCATTAACATCCTCTCTGAGATCGAATCCCTCCAGAAGCTCCTTCCTCAGAGAAGCCACGTACAACTTTCCAGGAAGACCGGAGAGTACGACGTTCTTGCCACTTTCGGAATCTGGGAGGCCGGCTGCTGGGCCATCACCCGAAAGGGCACCATGATCCAGCAATTCACTCTTTCCTTCTCGGCCACGCAACCGGGGTTGCTTCGAAGGTTGGCTAGAGTCTGGAGCTTCTTCCATTGTCGATGCTGCAGCAGGCTGTAGGTTTATCCCAAGCATTTTGGCGTATTCGAGAGCTTTAATAGCTTTGTCTCTCTCACCAAGAGAGCCGAATGTGACGAGTACACTATCTGTCGGCCAAAACCGAACATAGTCTCGCTGGACTAGGTGAAAAGTCACAGCGATTTAGCTGTATCCCGAAATTGAATGCCACGATAGCTCACTCCTAAGGTAGCCCTGGATATCGTAAGACTTCAGAAGACGTGCGATGTCTGATGGGAGTGCGGAGATTGGCACCCCTTGAAGAAACATGATGTGGCGCCGTTTCTTTTCGCGATTGGAACGTTGTCCATGGGCTGAAGACTTCTTAGGAGATGGTTCAGGGGGAGTCGAGCTGGAAGAAGATGCTGACTCTGTAGCATACTGTCTTGCTTCATGTTGCGGTGTTCGATGAGAATGGATCAACGGAGTGAACTGGGGAGACCTTGCTTACCCAGGTGAATTGTTCTCCTCTTGCATTTCCCAAAGTCGCCCGCCTTGGTTAGCTTGATATTAGATACATTTCTCCAAGCGCCTGGCAAGAGGCTGTTCATAGTCCGTCTGGAAATTGAAGCCCGCGAAAGGGAAGGAACGTCTCGAAAAGTGAGGTCACATGCAGTTTCCCAGCCAAGATGTGCGGTCTCCGCGAGCTCTGTTGTCTTAATCTCAACCACGACCAAAGCAGACCTACCCCATGTCAACCCGCGTTGACGACCGCAGACGAGACGACTACCAAGACTCCGGGCACCGAGGAGGCGGAGGTCGAGGAGGACGGAGTGACAGGTATGACGATAGATATCGGAGCGGCCGCGGTGGTGGTGGAAGAGATCGTTCGAGGAGCCCACCCCCAAGAGGCAGGGGCGGAGATCGAGATGGTGAGTAGCCCCCTCATAAACGGCTTTACATCCCTTTCCTTTGAAATTATTAACCGAAACTGAGACAGAGTGTGTTGTGATCTCCAGACCGCCGTGACCGGGATCGTCGACCAGACCGACGAGACGACCGACGAGACGACCGACGGAGGGACTATCCAGATCGAGAGCGGGAGAGGGACAAGGATAAAGACAAGGATGGAGGGAAAGATCGAGATCGTTACCGAGAACGCGACCGGGACAGAGATCGTACTCGTCACGATGACCGCCGCTCTCACTCACCACCACCTCGTGGAGGACGTGCCACTTCTCGGGACAGACCACGAGATGGTCGTCGAGCATCGCCACCCCGAGACCGCGACCGAGATGGCAAACGTGCGTCCTTCTTTAATCAGGACTCGGTTCAAACTTTTTACTGATGTTCGTTCTTCCGTTTCCGCAGAACCGCCCTCTTCAAAGGCCCCCACTGGCGAAGCATCATCTACGGCCCAAGCCGGGTCTTCGAAAGCACCTGCACCACCGCTAATGGACCTCGACCCCGAAGAAGGGGAAGACGTCTCAGAGGCTGATGCTTCGATGATGGCCGCAATGGGCTTTGGTGGGTTTGGAACGACCAAAGGTAAAGAGGTCGGGGGCAACCAAGACGGGGGCGTTTTCATCAAGAAGCAACGTACTTGGAGACAATATATGAATCGTAAAGGAGGATTCAACAGGTGTGTGGTAGTTCATCACCGGTACGAAGCGAGGATCGTAGCTGACGACGCTCACTGCATTCTAGGCCTCTCGACAAGATCAAGTAGCCTAGACTTTTTCCAACTTTACTTATCTTTTGGCTATGGATATCTATTCACCACGCCCAGGTTCAATTCGCTTGATCTTCCTTCGTCTCGCCACCACCCACACGTTTGCATAAACCGCGCAGCTTCTTCATACAAGAAAGATGCAGAGATAAGGTACATTAAGAGCACAACAAGAAGATAATGAGGTTCAAAGGTCCGCTTGAACACCCTCTCTAATCTCTCCACTGGTGGCATTGCCAGCACCCTGGTGTAATTGCGCGCTTGAGGTAAAACAACATCATGCTAGATTCGATCAACATTAGTGAGGAAAAGTGAAAACAGACAAAGCCATCGAACTCACTCTCCGAAGAGCCATGTTACCGGGCCCTTTTTGAAATCTGAAGAAGAGGTAGGATGGTCAGTTTCAAGTCCTTTCGAATCGCAATAGCAACCCACGTTGGTCTCCATCGTAGAACCTGCAATCAAACCAAAACGTTAGCCATGCCCAATAATAAGGAGGAGCCACCCACTCATTCGTATGCCCTTCCAATTTGCCTCCCCACGTAAACAACTTGATCCCAAGTTCGGCCGCGATCGCCCTGACGCTCTGGTCCAGTTGGAACAGCCTCAAAATGTGGTTCCAGTTGTTATCAAATCGGAAATGTCGCGTGCGGAACATTATGGGTATTTTAGGTCCGTAGAGTTGACGGGTGTAATGGATCATCGCGTGGACGCGGGACCGATGCCAGACGAGTTCGGTGTATGTGAAAGGGGAATCGAGGTGCGTGCGGTTGTAATGGTCAGCGCGCTGTAATAGGGACCGCTGCTGTAAGTAAAGACCCAACGGGGATAGGGAAGCAAGGGCAGTCCCCACCTTGTGGAAGAAATTATCGTCCCAGAACAAGGACGTCTGAAAAAAGAGGTTTTTCTATCAGTCAATTTGCCCTCTGCCCCCTCTGGGATAGACATCAATGCGAGGGATTATTTGCCATTCACCTCAATGATCAGATCCGGATTACCCAAGTTCTCCTCCCGCATCATCGGTAACATGAACGTTTGAATCCTTCCTTCGAAATTATGCGGTTTCGCTTCGGTCGAGAACCACTCGTAGTCGCCGTCGACCATACCGAAGAGGAACCAGTTGACGAGGGTGAGGTTGTATTGAGGGATTCTGCAGAAACCTGCTGTGTGTCCGCCCCGGGATTTATACTGATTTTGGAGAGGGCGGGTTTCGTAAGTAAGAGAGGGTAAAAGAGGTATGCCGCCGTACTGTTCCATTGACGTATTGGCAAAAGAAACTAGAGAGACCTTGTTAGCTCAACGAGCGACGGGCCGATTTTAAGGAAGAGACCATACTCGATATTGTTCCTGGGGTCCAATGAATGTCAGCAACAGGACGGGCAATCGTTCGGAGATGAAATCCCTCACCGGTCATGAGAAGAGCCTGGGCGTCAAACACTTTAGTGGCCAGCAAATAATTCAAAGGCAAAGGCACTGCAAACTGAGGAGAAATTACCAATGAACAAAACCGTCTTCCCTCGGACCCAGTTCATATCCTCGCTTCCTTCGGCCATCATCCTCATGTACTGCGGACTCGATGATGCGAAAGCCTCTGGTGGGAAGTCGACATTGTAGTCAATCGTTGTTTCCGAGTTAAGCGATGTTGTAAGGCATCCATTGGCTCGTGAGGGAAAGGTACCCATCGCGTGTCGTTTGGGTATTGGCCGTAGTACATTAGCCCGCTCTTGACGAACGCTGTCGAAGAAATTCATCGCCCTTCACGGTCAAACACTTGTCATGGGCCAGAAAAAGTGAGCCACTGACGATCTGTTGGACAGTGAGACGGACAATGGGGCTTCCCAAACGTGGAGGACACCGCGTCAGAGACGTAGGCTCCTGGGTCCGAAGGCCCAAACGCCAACAACGATATCACCATTGCAAACGCTACGAGGATAGCAGACAGGGCGTATATCCGTTTGCGAGTAAAAAATCCTTCAGACGGGCTAAACCGCGTCTGTGGAGGATACTGGACAGGTTCATCTTGGTCGTTTCGAAGACCCTGGTCCTCTTCAGCGTTCAGTGGAGTGTAGTACTCCGTATTGGACGACATGGCCTGGGGTGCGTTTGCTTCCGTCGGTCCGAATGAAAAGACGGTGGAAGGAAACACGGGAGCTTCTGGAGGGCGTAGGCTTGGTTGGAAGTGCAGTGAACATTGGGTGAGCTGGCGTTCAAATTCTGCCCAGGCAAGCCAAACGATCTCAGGGTCGCAAGTTTATCTTATCGGCGAGACGCCGGCCCGGCTCCCAGCACAATTTTGCAGCTGTAGATCTGCTGTTTGAGCTTGTACAAACATCCGAAAAACGAATAATTTGCTGAACGTTGGTTAGAGGTGATACGGCCTTTCAAACAGCGATCAATGTCTGGAGACAAGTCGTGCCTGGAAGGTGCACGCCGATTGATCCCTGAAGCCTGGACGTCGTTTGCCGGTACTGTTCCCTTGTCCTTTGGAGATAATGATAAAAAGAGGATGGCTACAGTGACTTGCCTGATTGCAGGGACTTGATCAAAGCTAGATGGTAAGAGCTTTGGACTCCAAATGCAGCGAAGAAGAAGGGCAAGGCAGACAGGTAAACATCCTATACCCGGACTAACGCAAGTTTTTGCAATACCATTTGATGCTAGACTACCTGATGCATATAAGCACTAGTATTGCGCCCCTCTTGTGTACCTTACCTGTTTCAAGAAAGGGTAGCCGGTCGGTTGTGTGCTTGACCACGACCTTCGTTGGACTTGAACATAGAGATTATCCCACGGCAAAATACCCCACCAGCCCTTCACCCAAAGAAAGAATACTGCAAAAGTTTTTAACGGCTTCCTATACTCGCCAGCTACTCAATCTCCGGCAAGCGCTATTTTTAACATCCGCTCTGCACAAACCTTCTACACTTCTGATGCAAGAAAACAAAGATTATGCTATCGATCCTTCTCAGGGGTCTGGGTCAGGCCAAGAAAATCACTCAAGTGTACCTCTACTCAGCTCCAAATTAGTTTGTTCTGTCCGTATCTCGCTGAATAGATTAAACTGACTCATCGAAACGTATCTTGCTGCAGCGGAGCAAGCTCGAGAAGCTTGCAGAGTGGCGAATTCATCCTTCATTGATCGAATTCCCTGGAGATGTCCGCTAGTTTCATGGAGGATTTCCGACGGTTTCAAAAGGTCTTTTGGCTTCCCCACACCCCGCCGAAGGGGGTACGAACAAGTCCGAACAGATCACGAACGAACCCCCGAGCCTGGAGGCCAGCAATCCCCAGTCGGACAGCGATACCCAAAAGTCTGGAGACGACGATCAAGGCAAAGAAAAAGGGGCGGATGGTGGGACGGTGGATAAAAACAATGACCACACAAAAGGGGAAGGAAGAAAGGACAACGATGAGGAGCGAAAGCGTGATGATCAAACTTCAATCCCAAAGATCGGGGATGGGTTAACTTTTCCCGAGCATGCGGTGGACAAGGACCCGGACTCAGGCGATCGCGGTAGCCGATCCCAAAGCGATATTGAGAAACCTGAGGACGACCAGCAAGGCAAGGATGAAGGGACGGACCGTCGCATAGCGGACGGTGACTATGGCCAGACAAAAGAGGAAGTGAGAAAAGATACCGAGGACACCAACGAGGAGCAGAATAGCGCTCGCCCAACTTCCAATACGAAGGTCGGAGGTGGCAACTTCTGAGCTCTGCGAGCCTAAACGACTGACCAATTCGCCGGCCCCAACAGATTGTAGGAGTAAAAAAGCTAAGGATTGAGAGGGATACGGATTTAGAACGCGTAGTTGGGGTAAGGTTGCTTTGTGCCATCATTACAAAGCTCGATCAAAACACTGACTTCTAGCAGTTGGCGCTCCGGGAGTCGGAATTTTTAGTTGAGCTTTCACATCCCAACGTCGTTAGGCTCGAAGGATTTGTCGAGGACCTCTCTGAGCACAAAGTGTGGTTAATTTTTCCATGGGAGGAACACGGAAATTTGAGGGACTTTTTGGCGTCGGGAGAGTGGGAGATTCCGGAGCGAATCTCTCTGGTAAGATCAAACGACTGCGTTTTGAGCCATTTCTGAAAACCCATCGTTGCAGATTAATGACGTGACGTTGGGCCTGGAGTACCTTCATAGTCAGCAGCCGCCCATTTATCATGGTGACCTCAAATCGGTGCGTTGTGATCTCACAATACAGTCGGATACGCCCTTTATGGTGGCTGAATCAGAATGATTTCAGATCAATATCCTGGTTAACTCGGAATTTCACGGTTTGATTATAGACTTTGGATCCGCTCGCCGTCTGGGAGACGAGCTCTCCCGCAAACAGATGAAAAGAGATGGAGATCAACCCCAATCAACACCGTCGGATGTCACCGTTGGCGAAGAACATATCACGCTTCAGGCAATATTCAGTGCTACCGCCAGTACCATAACCCTCACAGGTAGCAGTTATACACTTCGCTGGGCTGCTCCAGAGCTTCTGCAGGAGGAGAACCCATGTCTTCGGAGCGACATATGGGCGTTAGGCTGGATAGCGTACGAGGTACAACCGAATCCGAGTCGTAATCATCTTTGAGACTTAAAGATCGGTGTTGAAACAGGTTATGACAAACACGATTCCGTTTCACGACATTAAAAGGGACGCCATCGTTATCAACCACGTCATTCAGGGGCACCTGCCGTCTGTCACCGAAGATGCTCGCATGTCGTTGATTCGAGCGCTTTGCTCTTTGATGGTGCAATGTTGGAGCCTTGATCCTGACAAACGACCGACGGCAGAGCAATGCCGAAAGTCGATTTCTTGGATGGTGGGTGATGCTCCTCTGGAGTCTCTTGTCTTTGCCGCGATTGACACCGCTATGTACCTGATGCAGCCGATGATCGTTCCGGCACCAACTCGAAGCATAGATGAAAAGGCTTCACAACTCCGTCGTGCTCAACTACTGAACGAACTCGGGCACATGTACAGAAAGCAAGCCGACTATCTAAACGCACTGAGCTGCTCCACCGAGGCATTAAAGCTCTACACAACCAATAACGATAACAGAGGACGGGCCGAGACGTTGCGTTACCTCGCTGATGTCCACCGGTTCCGGGAAGAGCACGACGAGGCCGTCACATTTTACTCGAAAGCCCTGCAGATCTATACCGACCTCGGTGATGAGAATGAGAGAGCTAAAGTCGTATTCGGTCTCGCTGACGCGCATCGGCTTCGACACGAGTACAGCGAGGCCGCCAAGCTCTATTCGGAATCTCTGGAGGTTTATACCAGCACCGGTGACAAACATGCGAGAGCCACCAGCCTCTGGGGTCTCGCCACGGTGCACCAGTTTCAAGGCGAGCACAGCGAGGCCATCAGTCTCTACTCGGAAGCTCTACACATCTTCACCGACGTCGGTGATCTGAGGGAGAGAGCCAACACCCTATGGGGTCTCGCTGAGGTGCACCGGGTCCAACGCGAGTACGACGAGGCCAGCAAGCGCTATTCCGAAGCCGCACAGATTTATACCGACGTCGGCGACCCACATGGCCGAGCTACTCCCCTATGGAGTCTCGCTGAGGTACTTCGGGTTCAACACGACTACGACGAGGCCATCAGGCTCTATTCGGAAGCCATGCAGATTTTCACCGACGTCGGTGATCATAAACAGAGGGCCGCTACCCTATGGGGTCTTGCCGAGGTGCATCGAGTCAAACACGAGTGCGACGAGGCCATCAAGCTCTACTCGGAAGCCACGCAGATTCTTGCCGACATTGGCGATAGACATTGGGAAGCAGATGGGCTAATGGGCCTTGCTCAAACCCATCAAATGCAGGATCATCACAATGAAGCTATATCTTTCTATACAAAAGCCTCGGAAGTTCTCGCAGAAATAGGACAATTAAGTCGGGCATCTGATGCCTCAGAATGCGCTGCTAATATCCGCAAGAGCCTCGAAGGAGCTTCAGAGGGGTTAGACGGGACAGTCGAAGTCGAAAACGAGACCTTTATTGACGCCGGGGTGTAATGTTGCATGCATGATGTAATAGCTTGAATATCCAGTAATCCTCATTGGCCACGGCGTTGACCTCCCATATATATTGTACAGCTCAGAAACAACTGTGCTGTGATTAGTTGAATCATTATCAACCTTTAGCTCAACCCTTGACAGAACGTTGATGCACTGGCGGAACTGATGATAGAAAACTTCTACATCAGAACTAGCCGCCTCAACAGAGGTTAGCTCAAATAATTTCTCAGGTCGTAACACACGAAATATTTTCTCTTCCCTAACCTTTACAGACGTTTATGTGGTATCTTGTTGTTGAGGAAGACCGCGGCGTTGGGGAAAATGCAAACACGCACGCGGTGCTATGGATGTACTCCAAGGTTTCCGGGCTCTATCTATAATTTCCTACGTATGTATGTAAAATCGTAAATATCTGCCCTCCGGAGCGGACAATTGAATCTCCGCGCGAATTTAAGTCTTCTTTGGCGCTTCGCGCGTCGACAATCCAACTCGAAAAGACCGCGAAGGACGGGCAGTGCACAAGCACCGCCGATCCAACCTCCACCCTCACTTTGGTCGGACGGAGCTCGGAATTTGCAAAGTCCTAAATCAAGGAAAGACCGCGGGGTCGAGGATGTCATTATTGACTTTTTCTCGGGGTGGACTTCCCGAACAACCCTGACTCGGGCGATGTACCCCGAGTCCTGCTCGCCAAGGGTTTGGGCGAACCAAGCACTTGTCGTCACAGGACCCTTGTCACTAATAATAATGACAAGCACTTTTATAAGGACAACGTTTGCTAAAAATTGCATGTCCTGCCAAATAACGCCTTCCTTCCCAAATGGGTCTAGGAAGGGGGAACTCGTGCTATGATAAGGCCCACAATCGTCAACCAGATGATAAGCACCAATGAACGACCGTTCGGGACTGGTCACTGGCACAAAAATAATACAACAAGGTCTGGCGGCGCTTTCATGGGCAAGGCGCAGTTACGGACCTCGAGCCTACTTACTCGGCAGCAAAAAATAATAACTTTTGGATCGCTAGCAGAGGACATCGGATGTACTCATCAACGTAGGATAATACATTTT
>KN823026.1:90521-104253 GCA_000827465.1 Tulasnella calospora MUT 4182 | reverse complement strand
GAACTCTTCCACGGTCATCCCGGCTTCCAAATCTCGTAATAAGATATGTGGCTTGCCAGCTCTCTCTTCTCCCACCGCCTAGCTACGAGCCCCCCCTCCTACAACTGAACCATCTCCAAGATATTTCAGAATGAGCGACCACGCTACCACCCAGAAACAAGAGAATCAACTTGCCCCGGTAACGCCTGGTCAATCGGCCAGAGCTGCGAGAATCTCTCCGGTAGGTGGATAGGCTTCCTGTCGCAAATGATGAGGTTATGATGGAATTGGTGCCTCCAGCGGAAGGTGCTTGAATCGTTGTCGGCGCTCCGGATAGAGGCGACGCGGATCCAACCGCTTGAAATTAAAGACTTGGGCAGAGGAGGCAACGCCGACGTCGTGCCGGCCAAGCTCGTGCCGGCCGCTGTTCCCGAACCTTCGACTTCCTCTGATGCAGAGTATGTCGCCGTGAAGAAGCTTAATGTTGACGGTGACACTAATGATATACGGGGGCTTGCGGTGAGTCTCAAGAGCCTCTGCGTTGCAGCCGTTATCGTTGAGGGATTTCTGACACTTGCGGTGATGCACTTAGCTACTTGCTCATGAGGTTTATCTGCTGAATGACCTCTCGCACGACAACGTCATAAAACTCATCGGGTTCGCTGAAGATATCGAAGGCGGTATTGCGTGGATTGTTCTTCCATGGGAAAAGAACGGGAACCTTCAAGAATTTATAGCATCGGCTAATTGGGAGTTCCCAGAGCGTATCGCCTTGGTCTGCCACCTCCATTATCCCTATACGGTCGTGTTTCACTGACAGCTCTCAAGATATATGATGTAGCCAATGGCATTGAGTACCTCCATAATCGAGAGCCCCCAATCTGTCATGGTGACTTGAAATCGGTAGCGTTCATCATACTAGGCCTGCTGTTGTTATCAGGCTAACCTTGGGGTCGAACAGCTGAACGTCCTGGTTAACTCGGTAAACAAAGCTGTTTTGACAGACTTCGGCTCGGCCCGTTCTGTTGAATCTGCATCCGGAAAAGTGGCAAGCTCTCGAGCGTCGAGCGTTCAGGACGTTCTGCATCCGAACATGGACTCACCAAAGGTCCAAGTCACGGCTTCTGAGGGAACTATCACCTTAACGGGCGCTCAATGGACCCTCAGATGGGCAGCTCCCGAGTTGCTCGCTGGGGGTTTGCCTGATCCGGCGAGCGATGTCTGGGCCTTCGGGTGGATATGCTGGGAGGCACGTTACTGAGATGATTGATACAGGGGCAATCTGATAACTGGCCCTCTGCTCACGCTTATAGGTTATGACAAGCAATTTCCCTTTTCAAGAGAAGAGCGATGTCTCCGTGGTTATCCAGATCATTCAAGGGAAACTACCATCCATACACGGCGACGGTCGAATAGATCAAGCAGTGGCGCTTGCCAACCTTATGACCGACTGTTGGAGCTTAGATCCGGGACAGCGACCAACGGCCAAATTGTGTGAGAGACAGGTCTATTGGATGGTAAGAGCTCGAACACCTTCATGTCGACCTTGCCTATCTGACACCAAAACGCAGGACCGTATTACTCCGTGCGGCCAGAACGGGAGTGAATCTTCTACGATTCGCTCCGCTCGGCTGTTGACTTCCATTGCGGAAATGCACTTGGCGCACCGCAGGCTGGACGAAGCGATGGACGTCCTCCATCAAGCTATGAATATTGCATGTTCGACGAAAGATCAATCGGGGACTCCTGTCCACGTTTACAGGCTCGGTCAGGTCTATTACCTGCGAGGGGAACTCTCTGAAGCCGAGCAATGCTTCCGTGCGGCCGGGGACATGTATGCTGCAGTGAGGAACCTGAGCGGTCTTGCAGCTGCGTTCAGAGCGTTGGGAGAGGTCTATGGCACGCGGGGGCAATCTTCCAAAGCCGAGCAATCACTGATTACCGCCCGCGATATCTACACTCGAATGGGACCCCAGGTCAGCCTTGCAGATGTGACTGGCTCATTGGGAGCTCTATATCGCTTGCGAGGAGAATATTCCAAAGCTGAGGAACTCTTCGCCGTCGCACGTGACATCTACGATCGAGTTGGCTACCAGCGGGGCCTTGGAAATACGGTCTATGGGCTGGGTAATGTCTATGTCCTTCGAGGGGAATATTCCAAAGCCGAGGAATCTCTGGTTGCCTCCCGCGACATCTACGCTCGAGTCGGCGACCAGGAGGGCGCTGCAAATGCCATTTTTTTACTGGGAGATGTCTATCGATTACGAGGAGAGTATTCCAAAGCTGAAGAATTCTACATCGACGCCCGTGACATTTACACACGAATTGGCGACTCGCACGGCATTGCATATGCGGTCTATGGGCTGGCTGACGTCTACCGCTTGCGAAGCGAATACTCTGCAGCCGAGGAGTCCTACGTCACTGCCCGCGACATGTACGCTCGACTCGGACTAGGTCATGGCTTTGCAAATGCGGTCAGAGCATTGGGGAGTGTCTATGACGCACGAGGAGAATCTTTGAAAGCCAAGGCATTCTACTTCACTGCCTGTGACATTTACACCCGAATCGGCAATCGGGTCGGCCTTGCACATGCGCTCAAGGCATTGGGAGACGTTTATCGCTTGGGAGGGGAATATTCCACAGCAGAGGAGTTTTACGTCGCCGCCCGTGACATCTATAGTGAAATCGGGGACCAACTCGGCCTTGCCAACTCAATAACTGGACTCGGCAGACTCTCTTTCCAACTGAACATGTATAATCAAGCTGAAAAGCTATACCAGGAGGCCCGAGGAATATACGCTACGATCGGGAGCAAGTACCCCCTGGCAAACATTCTGTGGTATACAGGATGGCTATGCCAGACCCAAAGGCGCTACGAGGAAGCAAAAAATGCTATTTTCGAGGCTTTAACGCTTTACGAAGAGATTGGGGTGGAGAAAGACGTTCTAGAGTGCAAGGAATTTCTCGAAACGATCAGGAAGACGAACTCCAAAAGTTAGAAACTTATTATCAAAGAATACCTCTCCAGATTCATTGGTTGAAGTTGCTAGCTTGAATGTACTCTCGGTCGGAATGGCGGTTTCATTTCCCTTGTATCAGTCATAATGAATGACTTTCAAAATCCGAATAAGTATCGCTCAGATTTTCAATATAAATATATGGCTTTTTAACCCCTGGCAAATAATTTCCATTGGAGACGTCATTTGGTTCGTTAGAGACTTTTCGAGAGCGGTGGCTTCGGGGCGGAGGATGGAAAGCGGAGACACCATGCGAGCGAGCCCATTAAAATGATCATGAGAGTTGCCACCACTTCCTGAGCGTCCCAGCGACCCAGTTCTACCCGCTTCCAAATTCGCATCCAATTCACAACGCGCGTATCCACTCATTCCGGAAGCCATCGACCTTCTCCCCATCCTCACCCACTCGCTACCACTGCCTCCACCGTCGGCTCGGCGCACCAACCTAACACTGATCAACCTAGAGTCAAACCTCGCTAGTGGTCTCTCCGGACCACCACCTTCGTCGCGATTATAGCCTGCATCTCGTCAAGACATATCCCGACTGGTAAATGAAGTGACGATGCGAGCTAGGCTGCAGGCAACGGCGTTGCAATCACACCACAGGTCGGCCTTGGAGCGGAAGAGGAGAGGAAGAGGAACTCACCAAGTGCGGGTGCTCACCCCGCAGCCTACCCCTGCGACTACTTAATTCCTGCCCCAGTAAAGGAGTGAGTCCTAAAATTGAAGGCCAAAAGCCGTACCGGAGCAAGCCTCTCAGAGTCAGACAGGTGAAGACGGCCGACAAAACTGTGAGTTGACTGGAAGACGTACGACCTCGAGCGAGGCATGGCGAAGGTCAGCACTGCGTGTCGTGGCGAAAATTAATAGAGAGAGCCTGCCCGCTGTTGATATGTGTGTACCTTGGTGGTCCCTGGCCGTATGCCGAGGGAGGGAAGAGGACGGCGGCGGTCGAACGTGGGATACGGGTCAGCACCTCTTGTCAAGTAAGACGCCGAAGCGGAGTCCCAGAGGACCGGGCGTGTCAAAGGGAGAATAAACAAAGAGAATTGAATGACGTATTGTTATTGTTGGAACAATAGAAAAAAGTCTTGGGGTGCCGGAAAAGGAAAGAAAGAAGTGTTGTTGCTTGGCCATGACGCGTTCACGTGATTTTTCAAGCAGGCTTATTTTAAGCAAACTCTTTTCACTTCGCCCTCTGTAACATTTGCCCCTCCATTCTTCCACTTCCATTCTCTCCGGAGATCGTAAATGTCACCTTTAAACCACACAGCACGATCTCAAACTCGTGGTCTCGTTATGCATCTTTTCTCTGTCTCGACCACAAGCGCGGCTGCGAAACGACGATGGGACGCATACGGAAACAACTTCAAGCGCGCAAGTGCAAGAGGGCCGCCAAACTTCGCGGCAGTGGATCGTGCTTCAACATCGGCACCAGCGCACTTCACCGCCGTTCGAGCTCCGGATCCAAGGCCCTCGAACACACCACGTCCTTGGGGAGGGAGCAACCGTAAAAGAAGTGCACCCCACAGGTCAGCAACGTCAGAGCTGCATCGTGCGCAATAGCTTAACCGACCTACCAAGTCCGCTAAGCTCCACAAGACGAACCGGTCGTCCCATAACGCCCTCGTCCGTCGAAGGGGTCAAGAGCTCTCCCGAGGCAAGGGTTGCCCCAAGCCGACCATCAACTTCCCGCCGGCGTGGTGATACGCCCTCGACCGCCGTATTATGGTTAACGAAGAAGTTCCACTGGAGCTCCGCGGTGAACCCGAAGGAGCTTCTGGGCGGGTTGAAAGTAAGCAGCCTTTTTTTACACTCCTCAACAATCGTAGCATAACCACCTCCCGCGCTAGTATATTCATTCCAAAGGGATAGCGCATCAGGACCTGAAACCGGAAAACGTACTTATTCCAAACCCTCTGCACGGAGAGGATTTCGATTCATTCTCGGTCGTCATCGGCGACCTTGGGGTTGCTGGCCTGTCCGATGACACCAGAACAACAACGGTATGTATGGCAGCTGATTCACATTTCAAAGTGGCTCTCTCCTTCTTTTGCTGACTTGACTCATGGCTCCAGTTCGAAGGCGGGAGTCCCAACTGGATGCCTCCTCGCTTCATGCGAGATCCAGCTGCGCCCGACTGCTCAGCTTTCAATGACGTCGATGGAACTTCGGAGACGGAGACCAGTCAAGCTCCAGTTCAAACACCCACACCAGGAGACACCGTCGGCATGGCACCCCAGGAGGGAGCCCCAGCTCAACCGCTCTCGACATCTCGCCACGACACCGCACCGGAGTCTAGACAACCCATTGAAGTCGCTCAAACCGAAGAAACTCATGCCACGCAGCGCCAGGTCGCGCCTATCCAATCGCGTGGATCGTTTTCTACCTCGGCCGGGACGACGACTTCGATGTCCCCTAAACTAGTTCCTGCTCCGTCGCCAACGGCGACGAACTCGGCTGGACTCGGACCATCGACACCAACCCTGTCCCCACCATGTCGCCTTACTCCAGAGCAGGAGCTACCTACCGAAACACATGCTACTCGCCTCCACCAAGTCCTAGGCGAATGGCGACTTTCAAAGCAGGCTTCGAAGTCTTCCCAGCCAGCGGTCAACGACGAAGCATCCGAAGAAGCTGAAGCCAAGGCCTTCTTGGCTAAGTACAAGGCTGTTGCTCATCCTCAAGTCAAAGCGAAACCAAAGCCAAGGTCCCTTCCTAGTCCATCCAAACCAAAGCAGACCAAGGGCAGTGCCTCTAGGTCGCTTATGGATGCCATCAGGGTTAGATTCCGATGAACAACGAAGCCGAAATCATCTCAGCAGCAAGCACCAGCTGCCTCCCATCCTCCAACTCAGCCAAACCCTGTTGGCACAAACCTCCTTCGCTCCTCACTCGTTGTCCTTCGCTCCCCTCCCATGGTCGCAGGTGCCTAATGGATCTATGGGGAATGCCCCTCAGCACATGATTCATGCAAGCAGTTTCACTTCATCAGTTTCAAGAGAGATATCTAATCACCCTGGTTCCCCGGTCTAGGCTTGCGGGTCTTCCGATCTAGACGCTTGCGGAACGCTCGAAGACTCCGGGGCTCACCCAGAGATTCAGCATGGCAATACCATCAAGCATACTGCAGGGCGAGAGGGGAATGGCATAGGTACCACGGTGGACGTGGATTCCGTACCTGAGGGGTCTCGTGGCTACGGATTTGATGACGCATAGGAAGAAAACCTCTAGTAGAGATTCAATTGGATGATGGATCGGTCAAACACGCATATTATTCAATGCTCCTCTACACGACTTGATTTGTACTCAGATGTATTTCGAGTCTCTTCTTCGAGTGCCGACGCAATCGTTTGTGCCCGCCTAGTATTTTGTTCGAGCGCTTGGTGACTCCAACAACTTAACCGCGACGATGGACTTAACTCTTGTCTGCCTTTGTGTCCGAGAGTGGATGAGCCAATAAAGTGTTGTACGGTAGGAACGTGCTCTGCCACCTAGAACGTCACGGAGCAAAATGACCACCAAGCAAAGCGGTAAAGCCTGTTCACTCAGTTTTAAATCCTTCATATCCCATCCCATCGCTTCACATCGAAGCTAAAACCGCTTGCAACGCATACCTTTTTGTTGTAATGCAAGTATAAACAGCATAGAAAAATGATCCAGAGTTGTTTCCATTCCCAGCCAACGACAAGTTCCGGACCGTTGCGCTTCTCCAAGTTGGATCAAGCTGCCGTTCCTCTTTCTTCAAGGAGATTCCGAAAAGTTGCTAGCCCTCCCTACCGACCATAGGTCAGCCCAGAAATGTCTGCGTCTCCGCGCCAACTCGAGACAGGAGGGCCTGACACGTACGATTCCCATCATCAAGTTAAGAAGTTCACGACTCAGTCGCTCGCTCTAGCTGTTTACTTCTGGTGGCACGGGCCTCAGGGCATCATTCGTTCAATCAAGCAGTCGACCTCCGGGTTTGCACACCTGGTCGACGTATCGAGCGCGCACTCACTCTCCTAGCCTTTCTCAGCTTGACAGGAACAACCAATGGACAGGGATCCAAAGCGACCTATTCTCCGAAATCTTTATGTTATTGAAGCCTCTGAGAAAAATTGCAAAGCTGATGGGGTGCGAATGATGACCCCAGCCGTGAGGTTGACGAGACGACGGAAAGCGAGTCTTAGATGTTGCAATGTAAAGGCGAGATGGTTGGCGAGAAATCCCTGACTCCATGCTACTGCGGCAACCTATCGGGTCGTGGCGGGAGTCATGTTGGAACGAAGATTTCCCTGCATCGAGCACCGTCGTCGCATTTGAGTGTGATGAATATACAATGTATACGTGGATAGCACAAGTATAGAGGACCAACGAAGAGGAAAAAAAAGACCGAACAACTGTTAATTCTTCCGGCGGAATGAGCAGCCTGGGCGAGAGATGATGATCAATGGGCACGTCTAATGCAGCGGGACCAGCGTACCTTCTGTTAAGCGGGCCTTTCCTCCTGTCGGTTGGCACAACACCTGCGAGCAAGATCCGCACATAACGACGGTCTGAGCATGCGAGAAGACGGTGGTGATGGCAAAGCAGCCTGAGGGAATTGCAATCTGGTCAGGCTCCTGCCTCCATCATATATCACACATGGCGAACGAACCTGGGCACTTGACATCCATGAAGTACGAGTTGGGTTCCTGCACAAGCCGCTTAAGCTTGTGAGTACGCTTGGTCTGAGCAGCTGAGGGGTTGAGGAGATCGACGGCGAGAACCTGAGCACCAAGGAAAATCTTGTCAGCTGTTATCCTTTCCTACGCCAGGTTTGACGGAGAGGCTCCAACCATTTTGGATAGTTTTTTGAACGGGCGGTTAGGTGAGTTCGGGAGCCTGGCTGAAGAGGTGAAGTGGAGTTTATATACGGGTCGGACGACGCGGACGACGCTGTGAGCGGTGGAGAAGGGGGGTCACTTGATTGGTGCGGTGACCAGTCAGAATGATGAGTCCGTGCGCTGGGAATGATTACCAAATAGAACTTTCAAACAAGCCACCACCACCTCCAAACCTTTGTTGTGTTCCTTTACATTTTCCGAGCAACGATGGACGAAGCTGCAAGACAAGCATGGATCGAAGCAGAACTTGACGGCTACAATCTGCCACCTTTCATTCCTTTACCCACCTTTGATCACCACGGTCCAGTTGAACCACCTCCCTTTCAGCGACCTCTTGCTCTTTTGACTTTTTCTTACACTCCTGAAAGAAAGCTAATATGGAACAACTCGGCGATGAAGTTTTACAAAAACCCGCCTCTGAATGCGCCACTGGATAGAGAGTAAATAATGTCCGTTGTCAGTATCCGAGGCTAGAACGAAATGAGCTGATTCCAGCTTCGACTTTGTGGCAGTTACGACAAGTGGATCAAGAGGCCGGAGGAGCGAGGAAGGTTGGATGGTTTATTAAGAGCACTTCGCAGGAAAGCGGTCAGACCAGAAGCAGCCAGAGCGGATGTCGTAACTTGGCGAGGCGTGATGACGAAGTTAGTACTGTTCTCCTCCTTCTCTGTTGCAAGCGACTCAGCGTATGAATCCGAACCGCAGGATCATCACTGCGCCATACGAGAATAGGGAGGGATGGGACCTGAACGCCATGTTTGTCAACAACTGTCTTTACATCGAGGAGCATTCAACGGATGCCAGGTTGCAGGAGAAGTAAACGGTTCCTCGCTAGACGATTGAGCCAACGTTGAACAATTCGTTACTTAGAGAGAACATGACACCGCAACATCGTCTAGCATCCTACTACGGGTACGCCTTCGAATCGTATTGCACGACAGACCGGCCACTGCCCCCTGACATCCCTCCGCAAGGCGATGGATGGGGAGGACCTGTGGACACAAACGTTCAATGGTGTACCGTCGTGAAAACAAAGCTGGGAAACTTACGCATAATAATGGGGGCTGAAGTTGACTGTGTTAGAGGTATCGCAGGCCTGCGGGGTGTCATGATCTCGATCGCTCACTTCCGTCCTTACTAGAGACATTCACAGGTCAACCAGACACCTTTGTGGAGTTGAAAACGTCTCAAGTCATCCGGAATCAGAGGGACGATCAGCGCTTTAGGAGCAAGATGCTGAAATATTGGGCGCAGTCCTACCTTCTCGGCATTCCGGAGGTGGTTGTAGGATTTCGCACTCAAGAGGGGAGGATCGCCAACGTCCAGAGCTTTCCAACACTGGATTTCACTAAAATGGCGAGGGAGAGGGGCGAATGGGATGGGGGAGTCTGCCTAGAGTTTGGATTCGAGTGAGTCCTTTTCGTATTCAGACCGAGGTGGTAATCCAACTGACAGCCTCTTGCTTAGATTCCTTACTCATATTCTGAGGTACACGCGCTTCGCCCAGAAGCACACCAAAGATACCATTGTCTGGCGCATTAGCTTTAAGCCTGGCTCTGGAGTGACCATAAAGCAGGTAGATTTTGATACCCCCGCTTATGATGAGGTCGTAAATGGAGAGGACAGGGAAGGATTTTTACCTAACTCTTATTACGAGCATGTTCGGCCCCAGTCGGAGTCCGAGTCTGAAACGGAATAGGATCTTCGTTGTCTCGCCTGCTGACTGAGGTTTTGGGGTGTTGCGTGAGTTGTTGGACGAGGCGAGGGCTTATCGAGATAAGATTACGGTTCAAATGTCCAATTTCGGGCACGCGCGGGTTGTTCACGCCATTCCCATTTAGACTGCCACCATCGCACCCGCCGTCTGGCCAAATTTTCCTTTTTTTTCCCCCTTTTTTCCCCCGAGAGATGCTTCGGCAGGTCGGGCTGGGTCTGCGACCTTTGAGGTTCTCTGCCTTACCGTCTCTAGGGAGTCAGAGGCGATGCCTGATCTCCGTGAGTCTGGAAGCCCCTGCCTTATTCAGACATAGGCGTTGCTTACGAGTACCGGCCACAGCTCTCTCGCCCAAGCAATATACCTGCTACTAAACGTCCAATACCAATAGCGAGCCTAGCTATCCGATTCCAGCATGCGAACCCGCCGTCCGGCCAAACGCAGCCGGCCCCAGCCACCGCGCCGAAACCAGCCACTCCGTCAGTCGTCGAGACCGTGAAGCCTGAAACAACGAAGAACCCAGTACAGGCGGCTACGGATATTGGAGGAACTCCTGTTCAAGTCACACAATCGGAACAGAGGCAAGCGGACTGGAGAATCCTCAAGGAGCTCTCCACCAACATTTGGCCAAAGGGCCAATGGGATGTGAAGACGCGTGTGCTCCTCGCTCTCGGGCTCCTTGTTGCCGGAAAGGTATTACCTACGGATTGCTTATATCTCTATGCAACTGGCTAATTATTCGCTGTTCCTAGGTCACAACCGTGCAAGTTCCGTTCCTTTTCAAAACCATCGTCGATTCCCTCAATGTCGAGTTCACCGCGGCCTCCACGGCGTGGACTGTCGCTGGATTTGTTATTGTGGGCTGTGAGTCCTTGCTCCCGCTAGTCTGCGAAGACACTCATCCAACTCTACCGCTCAAACAGACGGCGTTACACGAGTTTGCGGCACTCTCTTCTCGGAGTTGCGGAATGCCGTCTTTGCCAATGTCGCCCAAAAGGCTGTTCGCAAAGTCGCCCGGGATACTTTTGATCACCTCTTGAGCTTGCCGCTGAAGTTCCATTTGGAACGGCAGACTGGAGGGCTGACCCGTGCAATCGACCGCGGAACCAAGTTAGTACATGAGATCCGAACCCTCCGATGCCGCAGGCGTTAACGAACTCGTTGGTTAGGGGCATCACCTTTATCCTATCGTCCACTATTTTCCATGTGTTACCCACCGCCTTGGAGATCACCATGGTCTGCGGGATTCTGGTACGCAAACCATGCTCACAGTTCCGTCGATTCGAGTGTTGACATCCCACCCACCTAGACATACAACTTTGGCTATAACTTCGCTTTGATCACTTTGCTTACGATGGCCGCATACACTTGGTTCACCGTCAGGACGACGGCTTGGCGGTGAGTTGACTGAACTATCGCCATCCGCAAGTAACTGAACCTCTCCAAAGGACCCGTTTCCGCCGGGAAGCTAATCAAGCAGACAACAAAGCGGCAAGTCTTGCAGTCGATTCTCTCATTAATTACGAGGCTGTTAAGGTAAGCGGGTACCTCTTGTTGCAGCGGAAGGCTGACCGAAACGGATGCATCCGCTACTAGCACTTCAACAACGAAAAGTTCGAGATTGGACAGTACGACAAGCATCTTCAGACCTACGAGCGTGCCTCTTTAAAGATTGCCACGTCGCTTGCCTACCTCAACTCGGGGCAAAACATCATCTTCTCCAGCGCATTGACGGCGATGATGTTCCTTGCAGCTCAAGGAGTAGTCAGCGGTCGGTTTTAAGCCGTTTCATCGATACAGTACGACTGCTAACTTGACAAACGCTTGCCTACTCAGGCACGATGACTGTCGGAGATTTGGTCATGGTGAACCAGTTGGTGTTCCAGCTTTCAATGCCCTTGAACTTCCTTGGTACGGTGTACCGCGAGCTCAGACAGAGCTTGCTCGACATGGAAGTCCTCTTCAACCTCAGGAGGAACAATCCGCCGATTCGGGTATGGGCTACGCATCGCTTCAAATTTTGTCACAGGTGTTGAGCGTGACATATCGACTTGCAGGATCCTGTGGGAGCGCCACCGTTCGAATTCAAAGGTGGATCGATTCGCTTTGAAGACGTCGACTTTGCGTACCACCCACAACGGCCGATCTTCCAATCACTTTCCTTCACCGTCCCACCTGGTAAGAAGGTTGCCATCGTCGGACCTTCCGGATGCGGTAAATCAACCGTACTGCGTCTCCTCTACCGATTCTATGAGCCTTCCGCTGGAAGGATCCTGGTCGACGGGCAAGACATCACTAAGATCCAGCTGGACACCCTTCGACAAGCGATTGGTGTTGTCCCTCAAGACACGCCCTTGTTCCATGCCGACATCATGCACAACATTCGTTACGGCAAGTTGAATGCGACGGATGAAGAGGTCAAGACCGCGGCTGTTCGAGCGAATGTTCACGACACGATCCAGAGGCTTCCTGATGGCTACAAGACGAAGGTCGGAGAGCGAGGACTGATGATTTCGGGTGGAGAGAAACAGAGACTCGCTGTCGCTCGGGTGGTATTGAAGGACCCGCCGATCCTTTTCTTTGACGAAGCCGTATGTGGGTCTGACAATGGACCAAGTTTGTGCTACTGACGCACTCCTGTTTGGCCTTTAGACTTCGGCATTGGATAGTCGAACCGAAATGGAATTGATGAAGAATATCAATGCTAACCTGGTTGACAACTCACGAACCAGCATCTTCATTGCCCACAGGTAACGCTGGTAGACGGGTATGCGTGAACCTCGCTTGATCTGACAACCGCTTCATAGGCTCCGTACCGTGGTTGATGCAGACCACATCATCGTCCTCAGGAATGGTCGCGTTGAGGAAGAAGGCACCCACGAGACCCTTCTTCGCTTGAGGGGACTGTATTATGAGATGTGGCTGGCTCAGGCTGATACGATTGGGCAAGAGGAGGCTACCAATGGTGCTCGTGCAATTGAAGAGGCAAAGGAGACCAAGGAATAGACATTTCAGCGGAGTTTACTATATACTATTGCGACTGCGGCGACGGCCAATCCTGGAAGGGCGAGGTCTACGACATAACGGTATCCTGCTGAGGCGCTGATGTCGCACCGCCAGTTGTCTTTGCCAGTTCCTCTCTAGAAGTTACATATCGTGTTAATAGTCGGACTTTCGCTTTCTTTCTGGCGCGACGCACCTAAGCTGCTTGCTAAAGTCATCTTCAACGTCATCGTCATCCCAATTGTCTTCCCAAAGTTGATCAACTGCGGTGGGCTTGGACGGATCACTTGACGCGGAGTTTTTCGTCAAGTTCGCCAGAGTCGTCTCTGAGTTATCCCAGTCTTTGAGGGGATTCGAAGGGTCAGCTCGGACGCGTCACCCCCCAGTGAACGCAAGCCTCACCAGCAGCGGGGAACTCCTCAAACTCGTCATCTTCTTCCAAAGCACCAAGCTGGGGATTTTTGCTCTGATCTGCTGGAGCATCGGGGGCTGGCGTTTGGTCTTTAGGTTTTGATGAGTTGTCTGCCATGATGGTGGTGGTTTACTGGGACAGTAGAACGGATTACTAAGCACGAACACAAGTAGCTTGGTCCAGACAGAAATGATGCCCGCCTCTCTCACCTTTTCCATCCTGCAGCGACATCGCACATAACCAACGGGAGCTCTCTCGCCACCACTCGCCACCCTTCCACCTAAAACTCCTCCCGCTCGTCCTATAGGTGCCTTCTCCGTTAGGACAGCCTCTTCAGGCCGCTAACCTCTCAAGCGCTGGCATGAGCCGTACTACAAGAATACCAATATCGGCCAACTCGCTATCATCGCCAAGTGCCTCAACTTCTGTTCCATCACCTCCGGACTCAGATGGAGACCTTCAAAGGGCTTTGCTAGCTGTGGCTAAGGCTAAGCGAGTCGTTGTTGTTTGCGGTAAGGATGTCATCGCCTTTGGCTTCAATATGTCCCCGCGTAACGCCGTGTTGTTGACTGGATTTGCCTTCCGCCCACGTCCCTAGGTGCTGGTATATCCGTTGGAGCTGGTATACCGGATTTCAGGTCTCCTGATGGTATTTTCCAAACTCTGAAGCGAGAGAACCCGAACCTCTCCTCAGGGAAGGACCTCTTCAACGCCAGCGTGTTCAAAGTAAAACGTTTCC
>KN823026.1:64200-89001 GCA_000827465.1 Tulasnella calospora MUT 4182 | reverse complement strand
ATCCCACCATATCCTCGGCGGGGAGCCCCGAGCACACCGGGTTCTCAGAGCCTGGCATCCCCATATGTGGAATGCTCTTCGAACTCATAAAGTGGACCCTCGGATTGGGAATTTTATCTTTATAATTTGCTGTATCCCAACTTTGGAACTTTGGTTGTTGTTGTACGGTGCATGAAACAATAGTGTAATAGTACAAACTATAAACAAGTGTAACACCCCCCTCACTGACACTTCAATCGGAAGCCCTTGACGCAACGCAGGGACGGCACACCAACACCTTCGGTCGTTTAACTAACCTCCTTAGCTTTGCCCTTGTTTTCTCTCTTATTAAGGGACTCCACCGCCATCCTTTCCAGTTCCGCATAGAGATCAAGAACAGCCGGTATGCGAGCGCGCTCACGATCCCGCTCGGCGATCAAACGGTCACGCTCCTCCTCAGTTGCCTTCCGTTTACCAACTTCCTCCTCCAATGTACGAGACATTTCTTGGGTGTTCCTCTCCTTCTCTGCAAGGATCATGTCCTTCTGCACCAGCGCGAGGCATAGCTCTTTGAGTTCGGCCGCGACTGCAGGCGGGATCGCCTCGTTATCTTGCGACGATGCGTCAACAGCAGCATCGCGCGTTACTGGCCGCGGTGGCTGCGAATCAATAATTGACTGAAGCCTTTCCTTTTCCTCCTCCTGACGCGTGATTTTTTCTCGCAGCCCGGTATTCTCCTCTTGGGAGGAGTTAAGTGCTTGCTCCAGCTCCCGTTTTCGCAGTAAAAGCTGGTTTCTTTGTTGGAAGACCAACTCCTTTTGGGACACGAGAGCCCTGATCGCTTTTTCGACGGAATTGGCTTGATCTACGACAGCGTCGATGGTACTGGGAGTGGCAGCGGCCACGGCCACTTGAGGGGTGTCGTGTAGGGGCGCAGGAAAAATCGTCGGTGTAGGAGGCGGTTGTGAGACCGGCAATGGAGCAGGAGTAGGTACAAGCAAATTCGACTCGGCGGCGGGTGTCGTTTGATGCATCTGTGGGACTGCGGGTTGGGAGTTAAATTCGGTCATGTGCTGGATGAAGGGATTGCCGGGAGGTCCCCGAGTAGCTACTTACGCGCTGTCTTGCGGGGTTGACCGCTAGTTACGCCTTTGCCCGCCCGGGCACGACGAAAAGTGTTTGGGTAAAGCTTGATAGTCTTTTCAAGCGATAGTCCCAGTGCTCTCTTGCCAGCATCATTGAGCGGAGCCACTGCCCAACCGTGGTGTTGCGCGTTCAAAGCTTCCTTGGCGGCTTCCGCCGTCTCAAAGACGGCAAGGTAATGAACCTTAGGGTCGGCCTTGGGCTGCCACCATATAACTACTTTGCTGTATTTCGGCGTCGAGTGATGACAAGCTTTAGCATAAGAGCCTCGAACAACGGGCGTCGGACACTGTACACTTACGGCGAGAAGATCTGGTTCAGCGTCTGAAGGGCGTCGGCTCTACTAACATCAGGCGTAGAAGCTTGAGTAATGTCAACCGAGGTAGAGATATAGCTCTTGATACGAGTGGCCATGAGTGGTTTTACTAGAGAGGGCCAAGCGTGCTGGTGCAGGGCGAATGGAAGTCTTGTGCTTCGAATACAAGAGGAGAACCCTCCAGATCGGTGACCATCGCTATCGTCACGGAGGACAAAAGCCGAGCAAAGGAAGCTGGCCGCCTCGGACCTCCTTCCTCGGCATGGTTGAGGGTACTGTTATCGATCTCATTGCTCATTACCTCGCACCAGCTCTCCCATCCCTCACTGGCATCCCCCAAGCCTGATAGTTGTGCCGGATAACCAGAGAAAGCCCAGGGACGGCGACTTCGCTTCCATCGCTTGAATTCCCACATTGTCACCACTCCTTTCGACCATTGCTCGAATACCACCAAACCTTGACGAACCACCCCTCAATCTTTACTCCGGCATCTTTACTGAGGAGGTTTTGCAGCTACCCAGCACGTTTGCATCCTCAGGTACGATCCTTACAGGTTTGGCGCTCCAATGCCCACACTTGTTTTCGGCAGAGCTCCCTCAGCACTCAACCTCTTGCGTTCTCAACGGTTTCTAAGCACCGCTTACTCTCGATCATTCAAGAAAATGGGAAAGAAGAAGCCACCGGTTCCAGAATCAGCATTGCTTTTAGAGAATGGCTGCCCGCACCTGAGCAGTGTCCAAACTGGCCCTGACTCCGTCGGTTCCGAGAGCGCACCACCAAACCCGATCGTAGATACCCATACCCACCTGGTCTCCACATTTGGCGCTTACCGGTCGAAATACCCCGAGGGTAAATTCCTTACCGTCCATGACTTTGTGCGTGGCTACTTCCGACCTGCAGTAAGAGTAACAAACTCTGGTTTCGTGACCGACCTGGTCGATGTTTATTGCGAAGCTCCGGTTATGAAGCAGTGGAAGGAGGTTGCTGACTCAGCACTTACTGAGGAGCAACGGGCAGGCGACTGGGGCGGAGTGCAATATCATTTTGTGATAGGTGTGCATCCTCATGAAGCGAGGCATTACAATGACGAGGTAGAGAAAGATATGTGAGTAGGATGTTGCTAGCCAGATATAAATTCAGTGACCTTATATATCTATTTAAACAGAACCGAGGCAGCAAGTCATTCGCGCTGTGTTGGTATGGGCGAAATGGGACTCGACTACCACTACGACAACTCCCCTCGTGAAATTCAACGAGAAGTTCTCAAGAGGCAGCTGGCCGTAGCCATTGGGCTGAACAAACCCCTGACAATACACACGCGAGAAGCCGACGATGATATCCTTCGAATTCTCAAGGAGACTGTACCAAAAGATCATCGAGTGAGCCAAACAACCTTTCTTTCCGTCAGCGTGATCGGTAATCAAATTGACTCCCCGACCCTCCCAGATCCATATACACTGCTTCACCGATACACCCGAACTCGCGAAAGCTTTGCTGGAACATTTTCCGAATCTGTATATCGGCATAACAGGTAAGCTTATCTGGCCCATAGAACCGCCTTTTCCTTGTCGCGCTAACCTTTTCACCAGGTGTTGTGACGTTCGCAACGAACCTCAATACACGCCAAGCCATATCTGACATGATATTATCCGCAATTTCGGCTGGAGTGTCTCTTATTTCTACCCCGTCTCCTTTACGCATCCTTTTGGAGACCGATGCGCCGTATATGGTTCCGGGAAACATTTCAGTCCAATCCTTGGGTCTTAAACTTGGTAGCAGATTGCCTTTCTCCCACTCGGGAATGATTCCGTGGACTGCACAGTTCGTCGCAGAAGTCGCCACGGAAGCGGCAGGTGGAGCAGCTTCATGGTCAGCAGAGGATATCCTCCGAATTGGGGCGGAGAACGCACGGCGGATGTATGGTCTTTGATCGTTTAATAAAGCATCTAGAATTTGTTCAAGGACGTTTACTACTAGATAGCGGAATTGCAGACGTTTTAAACTTGAGGCATTGGGATCAATCGCTGTCGCTGAAATGTAACCTTTCCTCTTCCTCGTCCTCCACAGCTTCCTCTCGGTTAAACTTCGAAACATCAACGGACTCAGCTCCTTCTTCGACGAGAGTATCGTCCGCGGTTGCAAGGTCTCTATTGCGCTCAAAGAGTTGACGGCCTAGAGACGCGAATGAATACCCAGCCATGGCGAGCGGCGAACCATGCCCTTCGAAAGACTCACCCGACAATCGGTTTGCATACTTCTTAAACTCTTCTTTCTCTTTATTGGTCATTTCGCGCATCTTCTCTTCGTCTTGAGCCTTCTTCTTGATTTGTCGCTCTTTGTTAAATTTGAGTCGCCAGGCGTTGAAGGATTCAGGGGTGACTAGAGTACCCCGGGTGCGCCGTCTTTCTGCCTGTAGCGTAAACATGTGAGCTCATGTAGACATTTAATGAGAATAAGTTCACAGACCTCTTCTTCCTCAGCCTCTTTTTTTGCTTTCGCGTCTTGTTTTTGCTTAATCCGATCGGCGACCACTTCGGTGATGCCTTCGATTAGGGTTGTTACCACGGAAAAGGTTTGGGCCATCCCAAGAGACTCTTCTGCCTGAGTAGCAAATTCAAGCATCAAGAAAAACGGCCAAGCTGCCGCAGGGGGTAATTCACTGACCGAGGCCTTGATTTTCTTCATCAGCGTCTCCTCCTCCTCGGCACTCATTTCTCCCTCGCTTGCAACTATTGAGAGGCTTGGTATAACATCCGGGTATTCAGCTGGGTATTCAACTCTTAAAAGAATCCTGACTTAAGCAGAACCCGGTCAAGACGGTGACATCGTTGCGGAGTCAGAGGTGTATACTTACGTTCCTCGTCGGGTAATTGCTCTTCGGGTGCCACAGATATCTGGATTATATCATCTTCCAGCTCTATAAGTACCTGCAGTCGTAAGATGATGGTTCTCTCTCCTATAGGGCTTCTCAAGAAATTGCATACTTTCTAGTTCTTCAGGGTAGATGGATTCTAGGACCTAGTTCAAGTAAAGTCACGAATATGCAATAACAGCAAATGACATTTAACGGGTCTCACCTCAAACTCCTCATCCAAGGTCTCTTGTCGGCTCATCGTTGCAGAATGAATGGTTAGGGCTATCTACTGCTAGGGTCTCGCGTCTGACTAACGGTGGCGTACTCCCACGACTCTCAACTGTTGCGAAAAGTTCGCCTCCATTCCTCCCCTCACCATTCTGGATGAACGCTCTCGCTAACCGCTCCTTGCTCTCGTTCTTATACCCTCCAAGACTGCTGCATACTAGCAGTGTTACAAGGGGCTTATCATCTCTTTCCTCAGTATCTCATGGTGGTCTTTCCAGCACACCTCGCGCTACTCGTGGTCTTGCGACAGGATGGGCTGGAGACCCATTGAACGACACAGTAGGAAGACTCAATGTGTTAGTAAAGTGATTCCGGTTCTCATCCCAACCCGATGTTGATTGTAGTCTTCTTCCGTTTATACACCTTCGGTTCACTTGACTGACGCAACTGAACGACGACAACCATCATCGAAACGACCCGCTACAACTCCAACTAATGTATCCTCCACCCCTTCTTTTCAACTTGGTCAACCTTCGCAAATCTTTGGCCATAAATCTCCCCGAACCATTGTCGATGTTGAAAATATGGCGGTATCAATGCTCAGCAGCCTTAGTCAAAACCTCCAAGCCAAGAACGAACAATCCGCAAAACAGTTGTGGGAGTACGGATCCAAGGAGGTGCTTCTGCGCCTGGCATCGTCGCCCCCTCCGACTCCATATACGGGACGTAGCGTTGCCGTCAAGGGCGAAGCTTTTGCGGCTGCGTACCGAGGACTCAACGGCATCCTTCGCGATAACGCGGTCCGGGCTACTGTTCGCGGACAAGAACGACACGAAAAGAAGGGAGTGAAAAGACGTCGGCTTGTTAGCAAGACGCACCGTCGCAAGTTCGGACAGTTGGTACGGAGTGATTCATTAAGAGAGGCGGGTTTCAATAAGTCTGATCTCTTTACCTTCTCTTCTATAGGTGCGCAGCAAAGTCGCGATGGTCAAGAAGATTCGTGCCCTTGGCTCTTGATCCTCTCTTCTCGACGTTATTGTTATTCTTTCCTCTTCGAATGACAACAGTTCATCCCAATGTGGCGCGGTCCTTGCGGGCAGGCCGACCCGAGAGAGTGCATCCTACTAGAGTATTATATTGACACCATAACGCAAAGTGGAGAAAGACGAAAACTACATGCTACAAATCGAACGAGATAGCGCAGAAAGCGAATAAGGGAAAGCACAGAAATTATGGTCCTTGTCATCATGGTCGTATAGGCTGTTCATGCTGTTCGCTTCCGCTTCCCCTTCTTTGGAGGAGAAGGAACTTCGTCGACCTCCTCCTCCATCTCCACGTCTTCCTGAATTTCGGCCGGATCATCAGCATAAACATACTTGCACACCACCACGACATTCTTCCTGATTTCGGGGGGTAGTTTGCCTGCTTCTGGAACGTTGCCCACTTTATCTAGGTTGGCAGCCTACAAGCCAGAATGAGATGAGAACCTTCGAGGGTAATTTGGAAACGAAAGACATACCACAGCATCTCTAGCGAGAATACCCTTGCCGGAATTGCTGACCACTTTCACTTTCTCTCCTGCTTCGCAATGGAAGGCTAGCTTCTTGCTCCATCGCACAAAGCGACCCTTCGAGTTCGGTTTGACGAAACGATCCACGGGGTCAATCTCCGAGACGATGGGGGCAGCTGGGTCAGATGAGCCAGCTCTGGATCGCGATTTCTTTCCTTCTGGAGGAGGTTGAAGTTGAAGCGAGGCAAATGGCTGTTCTGCCTCGACGCCCCCAGCTGCGAAACCTCCTTCTCCGTCTAACCTCCGTCGTTTAGGCGTTTCGTAATCTTCCTCATCCCCTGGGCCTCGGAAATGTTTCAACGGACTCTCATCCTCCTCCCTGTCCATCTCATCTTCTAAGAGGCCCCTCTTCTTGGCCCGTTCTGCTCGCCCTCGTTTCTTCGCCTCGGCCTCCTTTTCCTCAATGCCAATTGCCGCACGGACTCTAGTGCTGGGAGAAGGAGGTCGGGGACAATCTTTACGGACGACTTGAAGGTCAATCTCAACGAAGTAGGTCTGGTTTCGGATGGTGTTCTTCATCGTCAAGCTCTTCAATTCCTTGTCCGACATTTGGAAACCCGGAGCCCCTGCAGCAGGTGCCTTCGGAGTAGCAGGTGTCCGACCTCGGGACGCTGTAGGGGGTCGTGATGTTGCTGCTGCTTTGGCAGGCTGATCGTCAGCTGCCGTATTCTCCTTCTCCTTTGAAATTCGACGGCTGCGGCGTGGGGATGATTGTTCCTCTACGTCCGACTTCGAAGGGTCGTTCACCGGCTCTGGTGATGGTGTCCTGGTGTTAGAGACTTTCCGGCGTGTGGACCTTCTGATGCTAGATGAATCGCCTTCGGAAGATGTGATCTCAGGGGAAGAGTCACTCGGCGGTTTAGGGGATTCGGGAGTGGGGGATTTGTCCTGCGTCTCGATCATTGTGGCTGGCTTTCCCTGCCACCCGGTTAGAGTACCAGGAACAACTGGGCGGAAGATCTTCTTTCGGGGAGGAGGGGCAGCCACTGGAATCACTGGTGGTGGAGGCACAGGAATAGGTCTTGCTTGAGGCTGTTGTAGGTGCAAAAAGGTCAAAATGCGGCTTTCTCGAGGATAAAAGATTGATTTTACCTTCGTTGGAGAACCTCCAAGGTCCACACGGGGAACGTGTACCATGTTCACAGTTGCAGTTCGTGAATATTGGGGTACTGGAATGCCAGCGGGTTTGGGGAGCTTCGAAAATTTGAATCCTTTGGGTTTGGGCAACGCGGTTGGTTTAAGCAGGATAGGTGCTGGATTGGCCGGTTTCGAATTCACTGTTGGGCCGCCATTTAGAAGTTTCAAAGGACTATCGGCGGTTTCAGGTACAGCGGGTAGGGCAGCCTTGACCGAGGCCTTTCCCTTGAACGGTCCCTGGGCAGTTGTGGTGGAGTGCAGTGTTGACGAGGAATTCAACCGTGAAGACGCTGGCGGTACAAAACGAACAGGAGAGCCGTAGGCGGAACGCTCAGTCGCAGTGGGAGACGACTTCGGTACGACTCTAGCCTTTTTGGGGCTCAACAAGGCCAGGTTGAACTTGATTGGGGACGCTCTAGCAGCCCCTGCAGCAGGGTCCTTTTTTGACGTGCTCAACCCAAGGGATTTAGATGTTGATGGTTTGGCTGGGGAGGATAGGAATGGTTTCGATGGTGAAACCGGCGCTGGAACGAACTTGAAGTCGTTCAGAAGAACCGGCTTGATCTCAGGTTCTGGCTTCTGTGAATTGGCGTGATTTCGAGCCTCTGGTGACTTGGGCATAGCCATGCTAGACTGGAAGACAAACCGGAAGTCGGAGGGGAGGTTCGAGCTGGCAGAAGGAGGGCAAACGGGCGCAGCAGGTGGACGGATTGATCCGGCTTTGGAGCCTGTGGCTGGCCGCTGAGGAAGGGTAGGTCGTTGCGGCGTCGTGAATAGACGTCTTGCTGGCGTTGGAAGGACCTTTATGGATGAGGTATGCGGACGAGTTGGAGTCTTCGGGGCGAACGGTCTCTGTGGAGTGCTGCTAGTCACCATTCTGCCCTTCTCCGGCGAGCGAGCACCTGCAAATTGTCCCAACGGCGGTCCTCGTTGCGTGGCACGGCTTGGGGTTGGTATTGGCTTTCGTACAGAGGATGATAAATCTGAGTTTTGCGATTTAACTGGAGTCTCGGGTTTCGCCCTTTTAGCCGGTCGCGTTTCCTCCTCATCTCCCATCTCCTGCTCGTTTGCTTCGGTTTTCGAGGCGGGCTTATCCTTTTCTCTGGTCATGAGTAAAGCAGTATTGATTGGAACTTGGACGTCCCCTGCGAAGGAAGCGGTGGTCCTCGGAGTGAAAAGCAAAACGTTCTGAACGGCCGTGGACGAGTTCCCCAGGCTGTGATCCGGTGTCGTCGCTGGTTCGTTGTCGGGAACACGAGGAGGCAAGGTGGCTGGGGATGCGCAAAGGAAGTCGGTTGGTTGGGACGTGAGTGTTCCGGTCCCAGGAGGTGTGCACACTGCACGTGTCGGCGATGGTAGCTGAAACGATTCGAAACATATGAGATCGGTGGATGGTGTTTGAGGCATTTGCAGCGGTACTGATGGGAGAGTATCGTTGTCTGATGTTGGTAGAGGAGGGGTTGTGGGTGTTGGCAAAGGAACAGCGTTCGTGAGGGGAGCATCAGTCGAGGATTGAATATTCAGAGGTGCAGGCACCCCTGGCACAACCTCCTCATTCGTATCCCCTGATGTTAAATCTTCCAGTCCTGGAGGAGGCCGGGACGGACAAAGAGGCGGGGCGGCTTCGCTGGAACTTGCAGTCGGCAGCGGGCCCTCCTGCCCTTGTTCCTCCAAGTTCGAGCAAACAGCCATGGGTGGCCAAGTGGATACCACTTCCGTCGATTCAATAGGAAGTAGTAGCTGTGTCGATTCTGGTGGACGATCAATGATGCCAAGAGGTTCTGCAGACGAAGGAGATGAGCCTCAGCTGGTGAGACGAACCAGAAACCTACCGGTTTCGTTGACAAGATCAAGAGGCCCTATCCGTGGGTCTCCTCCCCGAGACGATGGCACAGTTTGAGTTCCTGTTACTTTGCGGGTATCAGTGACTTGGTGCCCCGCGACTTGTGGGATGTAGAAAGCCTGAACGCACAGCGTGTTTGTGAGCGGGTTATCCTCCGTTGGTAATATTCTTCCTGGGGGTGTGTCTCCTTGGACAAGAAGATGCCCGCATCTTCGTCAACTTCATCGAGGGCTGCGTCTGTGAGGGATGCTGGGGAGGCTGGTAGAGTCGTCATGTAGGTAGAGGGGGAGAGGGGCTGGAAGGTATAAAAGGTGAGAAACGGATTGTTTGCGCGTGGACCGTTTCGGGCCCGCACGTGACTCAATACGTTCTCGGGTCTCCAGAGCTCGTACGAGAGTCGTCCTGAGGGCAGTCAGAACGATGTCTGTATCAATTGGGAGGAGAATGGTTGACTCTTCAACATCGAAAGCTATCCGTAGGTCCTGGCCAGCTAAGCTGCAGCGCAAACAAAAAAGAAACAAGCGCGATTTGATGAACACCATGGCATCACATTGACCAAAAACCCGGGATCCTTGTTAATGGAAGAGAAAAAAAGGATTGGAAGAGGAGTTGAGCCCTGAAACTGGACTCGGGCTTAAAAAAATTTCCCTCACACAGACTTGAACTATGGACCTCGTCATGGCCGGAGTATTTCCGTACTAGTGACGCGCTCTACCACTGAGCTATAAGGGATTCGTGATTAATTTCATCTATAATAGTATATATAATTACATCTCACCCCCCGTCACTCCACCCGTTTCCAGCCCCTTCAGGACGGATTTGAGCAACTACTCCATACGCATTACGGCCAACACTAGATATCTGGTTCACCGAGCCATGATGCGACGAATTTTGCCGCTCCTTCCATCATTTCAGGGGTGGTTGAGTGACCAATACCGTCTTGCAAAAAGACGCGCTTCACCCCCTCCTTACCGACAACAAGCCCCTCGACAAATTCTTTGCTGAACTCCCAAGGAACCAGTTCATCAGCGCCGCCTGACGATACGAGGATGTGCTTCCCCACAAAAGGATTGGAGGAAGACTCTTCCTTGTATGGCACTGACACCGGGTCATGCTCCACGATATACTTTCGGAGGCTCTCTGGAAAGATTGGAGGTCCAGTGGCAATTCCATTTTTAATAGCACGAGCCTCCATCAAGCCGAGATAATTTGGACAACCTAGGCCGTGCACCGTTAGCGACCTATGGGTCTATCATAATCGCTCGTGCGCTTGCCTATGATAGGAATGCCCAGACTCAACCGAGGCTCTGCCGTTGGGTGTCATTAGGGGCTCCTTATCCACTCCAAGTTCGCTGGATTCACCTTCTTTAAGAGCGATCCAAGCCGCATGGCCTCCCAGGCTAACTCCAATCACGCCCCACCTCACGACGTGACGCTCGTCCGTTGGATACAGATATGACGGGAGGAAGTCGATCAAGAACGATATATCCCTCACGGCCCCGACTACGTTATGGCCCATCAACAGGAGGTGGGAAAGGCCTAGAGAGTAGAGCCATACCTTGTAGAGTATACATGTCCAACCTAGCCACCCACTGGACATGTCAGAACGAACCGGCCTTGAAGATCATACTTTCAAAGGCAAGCTTACGCGTGCTTATTATTGGGCCTATTCTGCTTTTCAGCCCATCCGAAATTGGACGTTTCGTCAAGCATTCGGGTTCCATGATTTCGGTGGTCCTAAGCCGGCATCAGATGAGGCCTAGTGACCCGGGGGTTCCGAACTTTACAAATGTGACGACCACAAGACCTTTGCTTGAGTTGGAGACCGATGTCTGCTCGTTATCGGAGTAGCCAAGCAGGCGCGCGATAAAAGTGTCCATGTATCGGGACTTTGTGGACCCCATGCGACCATGGAGAAGGAAGACAACCGTGATTGACTGAGTTTCCATCTGGTCACATGTGTGCACATTCACGGAGAGTCCGGCAACTGGAATAGTCGTAGTCTTGACGGACATGGCGCGGCTGGAGGATGCAGGGAAATGACTGAAGTACCGAAGCGGAACCGGGCCGGCGATTGAACGTAAGTCCGCGCCTGGAAATTGAGAAATTGTCCAGGACTACTCTCACCCCCAGCTCGAGACTCCTTAACAAAACCCACCGCTTAAAGACGCTTCAAGTGGAAACCTTCAATCATGCGTAAGCATCGAGTACCTGTGGAGGATGCGGACGTCGTTGACCGTAGACTCGATCCTCCCCTCCAGCTCCGAAGAAACAACAGAAGACCATGGCCCTCAGCGACTTCCTCCAGGATTCTTGTGCGTCTAGTCCACTTTGGAATTTCGCTAGTCCCTTCTTGATGGATCAGTTCTTTAGCATTGGGGTCGTGGGCCGACGAGATGGACAGCCTCCCAACTGCTCGTAAGTTCTCCCTTCGCAATCCAAGTCACTCGACCGAGCAGTCAGGCTAATGTGGCGGGTAACAGCTGCAGCCCGAGCCGAAGATGGATCGCGTTCTGGGGGTTATGAAGGCCGTGGTGGCTACAACGACTATCCTCCTCGAGGTGCGAAATCTGAGTCCCTCTAGCCCCCTGAATAGGGACTCATCGGGTCCCTTTTTGAATTCCAGAGAGCCGCTACCCTCCCAGGGAGGAACTGCCGCTGCCCACCAAACCTCCTTACACAGCGTTCGTTGGCAATCTTGCCTTCGATATTTCTGAACAGGATGTGGAGGATTTCTTCAAAATCCCGGTACGTTAGAGCACCTACAGAGTTTTTTTTTTGAGACAGCGGGGCTGATTCATCTGGCGAGCAGCTCAAAAGCATTAAAATTATCAAGGATAGGGATGACAGACCCAAAGGGTTTGGCTATATTGAATTCGAGACACTCCAAGGGCTAAAGGATGGCCTGGCCAAGTCGGGAGTAGTGAGTACATCTGGACCAGGTGGGGGACCTCCCTAATACTTCGTGGCCTCTAGCAACTGTCTGGTCGAACAGTTCGCGTTAGCGTCGCTGAACCTCGTGAGCCAACTTTAGACTCACCTTTCCCCTTTCTTTCTGACGTCTGATCCGACAGAGAAAGAGCGTGAGCGTGGCGGCGGCTTTGACGATGACAAGTTCTCTTCTCCTTGGCGCCGTGACGGGCCCCTTCCTCCCCTCGACCGTCCTCCTCGTGGAGGTGGTTCGCGCTTCAGTGATGCTCCCTCCGCTGACCGCGGTGAACGAATGGGCTTCGGCTCGCGGTTTGTCCCTAGTAGCCCCCGCGGTGGTGGGTCTCGAGATTTGCCTCCCGGCGAGGCTGAAAACAACTCCGACTGGAGATCTACTGCTCGTCCTCGGGGACCCCCACCGCCGACCGACCGCCCTTCCACTGGCCCAAGGAAGACTTCCGGTTTCACTCCACATGAGGGGCCTGCTCACGCTGCAGACACCGAGGACACTTGGTCCAAGGGCTCGAAGTTCTCTCCCACACCTTCGGGGCCTCCCTCAGATACTCGCAGCAAGAGTTCATTCTTCAGGGAGGGAGGAAACCGCGCTGCGGATGATGAGCCAAGTGACTGGCGTTCTGGACCTAGGCGAGGCCCAATCCCTCCAGAAAGATCTCGTGAGTCGATGTTGGGTTTCTCCATCGATCAGGCGTGAGGACAGTCCCGTGACTAACGCTTTGCCTTAAAGCGAGCGAATCCGTTCCAACCACGCCAAACATGGGAAGACGCAAGCTAGAACTCCTGCCTCGTACTTCCAGCCAGTCGACGGCAACCTCACCCGTCGGCTCACCAAAAGCTGCCACTCCCAACGGTGGCTCGTTCCGCTCCAACCCATTTGGCGCAGCTAAGCCTGTCGACGCAGCTGCTAGAGAGAAAGAGATCGAAGAGAAACTAGCTCGAGAACGCGATACCAAGCCCAAGGAACGCCCTGCGGACGATTCGAACCGTCCCCCTCGATCCAACGAACGAAGCGGATTTTTCAATCGATCAGGCGGTCCTGAAAGGGAGGGGGCTTGGAGGGATCGACGCGCTCAAGATACGCAGCCGACCTCGGGAGGAAACTCGCGGTCTGCGTCGGCTGCTCACTCGAGGACAACATCACATGACGGAGGCTCAACTACACCTCCCGCTGCTGGAGGGGCAGCATCCTCCAAAAAACCCTTCTCGTTCGCCGCTTTGGCTGGTGAGGTTGCAGTTATCGAAGGAGAGGAGGAAGAGCCGCAGGGTGACGAGGCTCGGTCCAAGGAGGTAACTGCCGAGTAAATAACCCGATTGCTCACGCTTTCCACCCTGAAAATGCTTTCCCATTTTGGACATCCACAATCACGCAACTCAGTCTTGGCTTAGTGTCCGCTTCCATTTCATCGTCTTCCATTAGCCCTTTCCCCATTTCGGTTTCTTTTCCTTCTGTCCCGTCTGCAGGTTTCTCTTCAACTCCCATCTAGCTTCGCTCTTTCGGTCGCTGTCGTCCCCCCTCCCATCTGTGTGTACGATCTTCTGAAGGACTTTATACCTTATGTTGCGTTGTATCAGATTGTTCTATATCACCCTGCCTGTCCTCGCTTGTCTTTTGTTCGTCGCGGTGTGTTTTGTTAAGAAGGAAAAGAACGATACGACAACATTTAGTACCTAAGCCGCTGTTCGTCACCCCTATCTCTTCGGTCTAGCTCGGGGTCCCTAAATTTCATTCTGCCGCGACCTGAAATCACCACAGTCAGACTTTCCTCTGAGCACGTCGAGTCAAGACTGAGCCAATACCTTTGAATCGAACCCCGCCGCTCGTTTCCCCTTCGGCTGCCCGTTTCTTCATATCCTCGAGCTGTTTTTGCTTAGCAGCAGCAAGTCTTTCCTTTTCTTCTCTCTCTAGTCTGGCATCTAATTCTTCCAAAGTCTCCTCATGGGGCGAAGCGGCTCGTCCCCCTGTTTCGCGATCACGGTCATCGGCGGGCGAGCGAGAGCGACGGGACTTCTTTTTGGTCCTATCTTTATCTTTGGATGAGCGTTGCTTTTCCTTCTCTTTCTTAGAACGATGCTTCTGTTTGCGCCTGCGGTCTTCGCTCTCAGATTCCGATCCTCGCGAGTCGGAGGAATGACGACGCTTCTTTTTGCGCTCCGTTGATGACACGGAGGTTGAGCGACCACGAGCTGAACGAAAGCGTGTTATAAACTGAGGTCGAGCTTTCTCTCGAATGATTTTGTGCAGAAACTTACGGGCAGCCGCCTTTGGAGGGACTTTCCTCAGTTCAAGCTCGCCACTATGCGATATGACGATAGGTTGAAGAGGTCGACTTTTTTCATCAGTAGGGATTTCTGCTATTTTCTTGACTATGTCGAAACCTTTGAAGAAGAAGGACCAAACCAATCAGCAACACGTGTTTGGAAGAGGAGCTGTCAGGGCGTACCTGAAACAACTTTCCCAAAGACAACATGCTTCCCGTTTAGATGGGGGGAATCTTTGAGAGTGATAAACCATTGGGATCCATTTGTATTTGGTCCTGCGGACACAAAGAGGTCGGATCAGTTACTTTTACTTGAATAGACACCGTTGAGACATACCCTTATTCGCCATACAGAGCAGACTGATTCGTAAAGAGTGGGATTGGTAAGTCTTCGCCCTGAGGAAGCGAGGGAAGAGGGATGCTCACCCTTCGGAGTCCAGGGCATGGGACAAGTCTTCATCGTCAAACGGTTCGCCATAAATACTCTCTCCACCCTTTCCGTTCCCTCTGGTAAAGTCTGCAGAGTTTGATAAAAACCGAATTAGTTGTGAACAGACTTACACTCCACGGGACATTGATGCCTACCTCCACCTTGAATCATGAAATTGGCGACTGAACGGTGCACAACGGACCCCTTGTAATACAGCGGAATATCCGAATGCTTCGATCTTCCAAGTTCGCCGGTTGATAGTGCTCTGAAGCTGCATTGATGTTAAAAAAGAGTGAGACCCAGTTGAGTTCGCTGAGACCTAGTGTCAAATATCCAACGAACTTTTCAACTGTTTTTGGGACCACATCATTGAACAACTCGAAGACGACCCGCCCCGCTGATACATCAGCGATGGTGAAGTCGAAGAAAGTACGTGGTCTGACCATATTACAGGTGGTCTTGGCCTTTGTGCGAGGTGGTGGATACTAAGCTGTTGGCAAGTATGTAGAGTGTTGAACACGCATTGTTGCTCTTTGCTTCAAGATCAAAGTCCCCGAGGCCGACCCTTTTCATAGTGATTGGTAGATAAAGGAGCTGCCCACACTTGAATCAAAGGTATAAAAGCACATCTCATGGTCGCACATTCACCCGAACTATCTACAAAGGGAAGAAAATGGGAGAAAAGCAGAGAGAAAAGGAACAATATGTTATCTGAGGACTATTGCACTGAACGCCAACGCGAACGATTCAGCGTTCCTTTCCTGCTATAATGAGTAAAAACATCCATTACAAAGACATGGAAAGTAGTAATTCTACCATAATCCAAAAGCGTTGGGGAGGTATTGAGGAAGATACGTGCTGTAAACCCAGAGTCAGTCTCGGAACGAACCAAAAGAGTAGCGGATCACTTACGCGGCTCCCCATCCCACCGCCATGAGTAATCCACCCCATGCGGCTGCCTTTTGCGTCGGTTGGAGGTTGGTGAGTCTTCGAGGATTGACGACAGGTCTCGAGGGTGCGACTTCCATAGCAGACTGCTCGATCTTCTCCATATCGAATTGGATGGGTGGTGTCTCTGTGGCCTGAATGTTTCGCTTTTTCTTTCCTGCTGGAGTGACGGGATCGAGTTGCTGCGCGGCACGCCCTTGGGCCATGATTTGCGCGACTTCCTCTTGAGCCTCGCGGATATCCTGGTCGGGGTTGGGACCAGGGACTTCAGGCTCGTCCTCCTCCTCCTGGACCTTCGGAGGCCGACGAGGACTAGAGCGGAGGGCCTTGGTAGGGGTCGGCTTCGCGAGCAATGATGGTGCAGGCGATGCGGACTTGCGTGACCGTTTGGGAGGTGGTTGTCTGGCCGGCGATGAGGCCTTTGCGGGCTTGGAAGGTGTTGTCTTGGGAGATTTAGGAGAGGTTGGAGGCAGGCTTGTAGGGATGCCTAGACCAGATGCTGATTCAGGCTGAGAACTAGAGTTTGTGCCGGCAGCGGGGATGGCTGCCACAACCGTCGAGCCCCCTGTGGTGCGAGCGTTCTTGCGATACGCGGACTTTTCTTCCGGAACGGCATGGGCCAAAGATGGGAGGATGTGCCCGAGGCCGTAATGGTCGGCAAAGTGGAGAGCGAGACCAGGAGGGACCCAGATCCCAGCCAGACGCAACTTGCCACCACCGTTCTGCCCGGCAATATCATAGTTGGTCTTGACCCAGGTCAACTCCGCCTTTTCTGCCTCTTCTGAAGCACTAGGATACGCTGCCCGGAACATGGTGGAAAGGGAGACAGCGCCCGTGTCGAAGCGACGCAAGATAAACGCATGGTTGTTGGGCTATAATGATTAGGGATTTAGCCCGGGTGGATGAAACGGCGACCAAGATATTTGGTGCTTACTGTTGGGACTTTTACCCTCCCTACGATGATCTCGTGACCATCCCTAACAATGATCTGGAACTTGACCGGCTGATGAACGGCTTCTAGCAAGACGGGCGGTCTGGGATCAGTTTTCTGACCACGGGGGGATGAATGGGAGATTGTTACCTTCTTGCAGCTTTATATTATAGTCCGCGATGGGGAGAGAGGGGCGCGGTGCGTTCGTCTTTGGAGGAAATTCCTTTGAGGAGAGAGAGGCCATGGGTGTGGTGAGGGAAACGCGGATGGTGAAAGTAGAGGTGAGAGGCGCGATGGGGGGCGACCTGCGTGGAGGCTCTCGCGAGTTGCTGAGTCCCAGTTCGAACCGCCATCGACAAAGTCCCAGGACAAACATTGTTCACGTGACCCCCAAGCCATTCCGCCCCCTCTCAGCAGTCTCCACTCCTCCTACTCAGCACGAACCGTGCAAGTCTTGCATGGCAGCCAAGAGCCTGGTCGTCACTGGCCTTGCTCTCAATGCTCTCCTCTGGTCTGCAAGTCGATACGCTAAGCCAGAGTCACCCCAGTTCACACCGCAATCCTTGCAATCTGGCGAGGGTCTACATTCGACTTTTCTAGCCAGAAGATGGGAGAACGGTACATCCACACGGTCCGACGAACCATGGCTATATGGGCCTCTGTCTGAAAAGACTGTGAGTCGGCCTTTCCTCTCTCTTCTCCTCGTCTTGTGCTCACCACAGCAATAGTGCAAGCCGCTCTCCGTCCCAGCGAATAAGCAATGCACCCATGTGCAACGGTCATGTCCCAAATCGGAAACGTTCCTTTCGATACAATATATGGAGAACTATTTCTGTGCTTCCCCTGCCCTCAAACCGTTATACTTGTGAGCGCAGCTCGTATTCTCAGCATCGCTCCACGCTCAGATTCGCTCCTAGCGGTGGCCTTTTGCTATGGCTCGCTTTCCTGTTCTCGGTGAGAGGGACCCCTTTACTCTCTAGCATTCCTCGCTTACAACTCCTCTCTGCCAGTTCATCGGGATCACGGCGTCAGACTTCTTCTGCCCGAATCTCTCGACCATCGCCAACATCTTTGGACTGTCGGACAACATTGCGGGCGTAACGTTCCTCGCATTCGGAAATGGATCACCCGACTTGTTCGCAACATACAGTGCAATGCGGGCAAACTCTGGATCTCTCGCTGTGGGTGAGCTCCTCGGGGCAGCGTCATTCGTCACCTCGGTCGTCGTCGGGTCCATGTGCATCATCAAGCCCTTCCACGTGCGACGAGGAGCATTCCTTCGAGATGTCGGCTTCTTCACCACAGCTGTAGCATTGCTTCTCTCCATCCTCTTTGATGGGAAGATCTTCGTATGGGAGGCTGCCAGCCTGGTTGGTCTCTATGGGACCTACGTCACCACCGTCGTGATTGGAACGTGGTGGAGCAACCGGCGCGAGAAGCAGCAGGAACGTGAGCTGTTGATGCGAGCTGAATATGCCGATGACGAAACGACGCCGGATTTCACAATAAGAGGGTACTCTGATGCCGATGAGGAAGGTTCGTTGGTCAATATGTTTCGTCCGAATATTTGTTCCTAACGAATGCGCAATAGGACAACTTCTCGCCCTACCCCGTCCAGGTATTCGTGCCAGAGCACAGTCGAGCCCCACTAGGCCCCGTTTGGAAACTCGAATGAGTTCCCTTCGCCGTATATCACAATCGCAAGTCCTACCAAGCTCAAGTCCCTCGTCCTCAGTCTCCGATTTCGGTAGAATGTCCAAGAGCTACGCTGGGCCAGCCCGATCGGACCATGACCCCACCCTTCCCTCCTTTTCTCTCATTGGCGCTCTGGAATTCCGCTCTGTCGTCGATGCCCTCGAAAAGGAATCAACCGCTGCTGCCCTCAGCATGTTTCACACCCCATCAACGCCTTACGCCGCAGGCCACTACCACCACCATCGGACAGCGTCGGGGAGCAGTCGGCATAGCCGAAGGAATAGTCGATCCACGGTATTGGAGGAAGGGGAGGTGGACCCATGGGATGCTGCTCTGGCTCAAGGCGAGCAAACGGATTCTCCGGACGATCAACCTGGTCAGCGCGTACCCCTTGCTACTTTGCACACCGGAAGCCCGACACGCTCTCCGGCCGACTCGATACTCGTTGCATCACCTCGCTCGCCAATGGATGGCTCAGGATTTCTTACAGCTGCGAATGCAGGCGAAGCCCCTGTTGTCAAGAGTGCACCCGCCATCGTGGAGAGAGTCGAAGACGGCCAAAGTGTCCTAGCAGCTTCATCGGAAACGTTGGATGTTAAACCACGTAGCTGGACCCGTAGCCTCATGTCAGACGTGGGACACACTCTGTTCCCGACGTTACACAACCTCATGGCACCGAGCAAATCTTGGTTCGGCCGGATTGCCGCTGTGTTGGCTGCCCCTGCAGTCCTGGTGCTCACGCTATCACTTCCGGTGGTTATCATCTCCGATGAAGACGAGGACGGAGACGAGGGCAAACCTTACGTGCCGGAAGGCCGGCTGGTTGACATTCGCATTAACGTATCTGCTCCCGCAAGCGACGAAGAGCGAAGTCAACAAGGCAGCAGCCATCAATTCAAGCAACTCCGCACCCCGATTCAGCGGTACACAGACGACGAAAGCGGCGTCATAGATCGTGAACGGGAAGAAGAGCTTGAGAGGGAAGGCGAAAGCGACGTCTCGAGTATTATGAGTGACATTGAGAAGGAAATGCACGGAGCTCACTTCATTAAGTGGCTGACAGCCGCCCAGTGTGTGGTTGGTCCGTCATTTGCTGCTGCAGTTTTGTTCTGTGAGTGAGGGCTTCCTTGTCACCATGGCCGGCTGAGCTAACTCGATGATCACCCTTCCCCAGCAACCTCTCCTAGCTTGTGGATTTTCCTATTGGCTGCGGTTACCTCAGGCGCAGCTGCAGCAGCGCTAGTTATCCTGTTTGCCAAGAACGGAAAGAACCTTGTCGGCAGGATCGTTCGCTCCCTAATGGGCTTTGTTGTAGCCATGGTCTGGATCATGGCCATTGCGGATGAGGTGGTGCGAGTCCTACAGGTAAGACCAACGTTTCGTTCACATCCTCTCTCTCACTCACTCAACTTCAACTCTCGCTCGCAGACGTTCGGGTTCATTTTCGGTCTATCAGATGCCATTGTTGGCTTGACAATCTTCGCCATTGGCAACTCCCTCGCGGACTTGATCGCTAATCTGGCCGTCGCCCGCTTTGCCCCTGTCATGGGATTCTCGGCATGTTTCGGTGGGCCCATGCTGAACATGCTGATTGGGATTGGCGTCTCCGGAACCGTCTTGCTGCGGCAGACCGGTCAGGCGTATTATGCGATCGACTTCAGCACAACCCTCCTGGTCAGCTCGGTGGGGTTGCTTATTCTGCTACTCGCAACTATGATCTTCGTTCCTCTCAACGGGTACTTGCTCAGCAAGCGGTGGGGCATTTTCTTGATTTGTTGTTACATTGTAAGCAGCTACCCTCTATTCGTCTGACATCGCATTGCGAAACTAACCAGACACCATCTCGCAGGCCATCATGACGACTAATGTTGTAGTGGAGGTAAAGAGTGAGCTTTAATTGTATCTGGTTTGTATTATTTGCGTATACCCGAGGATTTACATGGACATGCTTAATAACCACGTGGCCTTACCTCCACCAAGCCGACCTTCGGAAGCATGTGGGCTCTGAGTGACTCTTTACACACTGTCGTTAAACCACCATGACCCACATCGCGCCTAGTATAGCTGGACCAGCTGCGAACGCCCTCAGCTCTCTAACTGAATCCCAAGTATCTTTCATTCGTTCCTTGCCGAAGGCTGAACTCCATTGTCACTTGAATGGGTCTATCCCACTGGCTACCCTTCAACGACTCGCAGCCGAGCGTGATGACCTTACAGACGAAGCATCTGAAGCCGTCAAATCAGGTTTGGAAACCTTGAAGCAAGGTGTTCAGCTCTCTGCCATTGGAGATTTCTTCGGACTCTTCCCTGCCGTATACTCACTTACCTCAAATCCTGCGGCACTTCGTGAAGTAACAAGAGACGTTCTGCACGTCTTCTTGGATCCAAAGTCTGAAGGCGATCAAATCATTCCGCCAGAATGTGCATACCTCGAACTCCGATCCACTCCACGAAAGACTCCTCACATGACCCGAAAGCAATACATCGAAGCCGTTCTAGCAGAGGTGGAGGCCTACCCGGCTGACAAAGCGGCCCTGATCGTCAGTGTTGACCGCAGAATGTCTGTCGAAGACGCTCTTGAATGCGTCAGTCTTGCCGTCAACCTCAGAAACGAAGGGAGGAGAGTAGTTGGGGTGGACTTGTGCGGAGACCCAAAGGTTCGTGGAATCGACCCTGACATTCATGCCGTAGCAAACCATTTACTCTTGTTCGCAGGCGGGAGATATGAAAAACTTCATTCCTGCCTTTGAAATGGTACACAAAGCTGGTCTGGGACTCACTCTGCATATTGCCGAAGTGAGTTTGCTTGCCAATGCCAGATAACAGTCTGGGACTAATTTGGTGATGCTCGCGACACCCAGGTCTCTTACTCGGAGCTACCTCCTGACACCGACGTTCTACTTTCTGCACATCCTACGCGGCTAGGGCACGCTACGTTCCTCAACGATGCAGAGCAAAAGTACATCTGCGATAACAAGATCCCAATTGAGATCTGCCTAACCTCTAACCTCCTGTGAGGCTGCGTAACTCCTTGCGCATCGATCGTTCATCGGCGTTAACAATTGATTGCAGCTGTAAGACCGTCACTGACCTTGAATCTCATCACATCAATGCATACTTGCAGCAGGACCATCCCGTTTCAATTTGCGTAAGCTGTCGGATGCATTGGCTGTATGTGTTCCTGCTAATGAAGTCTGATCGTCTCTGTACTTCAAAAGACCGACGACATTCTCCCATTCCGAACCTCTCTAGCTGCAGAATACGCACTTTTGCTAGCAAAGGCACCTCTGGGTTTGGGACTGACGGAAGAACAAGTTGAAAAGATTGCGAGATTCGGCATGGCCTCAAGGTTCACGTCCCCCTAGACTAATATATTGTCAATAATCTCATAGATAAACGGAAGCTGCGCTAGGCTTCACTGGTGTGAACCCTTCGAATTGTTGAGCGAGATATTCTCGGAGTGTTCCGGGTATGTGCAGTTGTCACGCATACTCAGTCCACTTTCAGCAACTTCACCTAATCGCCAGTGCAATCCCCATCCCGTGGGCTCGGCAACAACCCTTCAGCCCCACATCCTAAGTTCGACGCGCTCCGGCTTGCCTGGTTCCCACCCGCGTTTAACCGAACTCACCCATTGCCCCATACGACACGCCTGAGACTGGGAGGCTAACACCCGTCTAACCGGAAGGGGTATCTCAGCGACCAGCAGACGGGGGTTTGCCAATGAGTGGGGACCCTACAGTTACATATATATAGCGCTGGCCATGGGAAATCGATGTTTGCAACGGGGAGGTCCTTACATTGATTATTAGCCTCCCGAGTCAGGCGTTTGTGGCCCGAGTAAACCGGTTTGTTGTCCGTGGGAATCAGGCGAACTGATTCACACTGTAGTGTGGCCGGCAGCTTCAGCCAACTGGCAGCAAAGCTGGGCTGACACGTGCAGCCGAAGCGGCTGCCGTAAGCTGCGGCTGCCCAGCCCAGCCACAGCTCCATGGCAGCCCACGCCAACTTAATTCTCACCGTTCATTTTCCTTCCTTTGCGTTCTATCGTGTTCCCTCAACGTCCGCGACATTCTTTACCCCTTTGGTGATATGCCAAAAAAGCTCCATTCCCCATCAAGCTTAAATTACAGTGTCTTGGAAAGGAAACTATGTCAGTCAATCCACCCCCGACATGTCGTACAACCCGAACTTCCCCCCTCAACCGCATTCGCCAGATCCGCCCTTGGCACCTTCCCCTTCCCCTTTCTCTCCCGAGCCACTCCCGTCTACACCATTACGTGGAACCGAAGGGTTTCATGGACAGTTCTTTCACCAGAGTCAGCCTCAAGGCTTCAACCGATACAGTTTCTCGCCATATGGCATGCCCCAGTATTACACCCAAGCATACTCGCACCCGCACCACACTCCATATCAGACCTTGACACATTTCCAACAAATCCCCTCCACACCAACTCCGCAACCCACGCCGAGCCAGCCCCGAAGATCGGTTCTTGGAGAGGCAAACATCCCCACAACTACGGCTGCAGCGAAAGGCAAGGATAAGGCAAAGGACACACGGAAGCGCAAGGGAACCGAGAATGAACCAACCCCTCCTCAGAAACGACCTAGAAGCGGCAAAAATCAACAGCCCGACTCAACTCCGGTTCCCTCCGAGCCTAGCGTTCAACCAAGCCAGCAGCCGACGCAGGAGCAGGCAACCGCGAGCGCCAGCATGGCCTCGCAAGTCTCTGATACTAGCCAATCTGAGACTACAAGCGGCGGTTTAGTGCCTGGTGTAGGTCCATCGGAACCTGCTATCCAGGAGAGCTCGGATGAGGAGGGGGATTCGAGCGAATCGAAGGCTCGCGATGTCTGGATTTTTCTCCGCGCGTTGGAAACCAAGGATCGCCCGCCACTCGAGGAATGGCCCAAGGATGAGAACCAAGCCTTGTCTAAGATTCCAACGTCTAAGTACGCTGGATGCAAATTATGTTCCTCGTCAGTGAGTTTACCTGCTTATTTTGGACCCGTACTGACTCGGAGTTGACGTCCTAGCCTTAAAAAGCCACTGTGGCGTGTCTTCACGGTAAACCGAGGTCTTTCGTCCACTTTTCGTCGACACCTTCTTCAAGATCATGCTCGAGTGTATCAAGCGACTCGAAACGCAATGGGCTTACCATCGGTGCGAGCTGCCGTTAAGGCGGCTACTGTGACCAACGATGAACAAGCGGAGAAGGAACCATTCACAATGGATGGATTCATTGAACGATTGATCCGATGGATTATTGTCGATGATCAGGTTGAGTCTGCTCGATTATGATTTCTACCTCTTGACTGACCATGTTTCCCAATCAGTCCATCCGAGTGCTGGAATGCCAGGAATTTCGAGACCTTCTAACATACATAAGCGATCACCTTGAGGATGCCGATATACCCCACCGTACCAAGCTCACAAACGATATCCTCAATCTGCACAAAATGCGGCAGGAGGAGATGCACCGAGAACTACGAGTAAGTTCATTTTGTGACCTATTCATTTCTCCTGCATGCTTTGTTGTTGATGATAGCGTTTCAGAATGCTCCCGGCCGTATTTCTCTGACCGCGGACATGTGGAGTGATCCAAACCGTGTATCATATATGGCGGTTACCGCTCATTGGGTTGCCAGAGGTGCAAATGGTGACCTTTCGCTTCAGACGCGGCTGTTAGCTTTTACACATAAAGAAAGTCATTCAGGGGCTAATCTTGGGACAGAAATCTCAAATCTGCAGGAATATTGCATAAGGTGCGTACGGATCATTCCGCCCAGTGCTTGTTCCTTTGATTGAGTACATTCTTATAGCTCGGGTCCATTACCATGGACAATGCGTCGAATAATAACACCACTATGTCTATGGCATCAGGAAAATGGCTTTTCCTACTGTAGCCTACACCTGTCTACATAGGGCCCTGTAGACACTGTAGGCTTTGTAGTTGTGTAGCTATGCCCTCATATATATAGCCTACAGTAGGCTACTGTAGCTTGGTGTAGGCATGTAGGCATGTAGGCATGTAGGCATGTAGGCGTGTAGGCGTGTAGTCATGTAGCCCGGTGTAGGGCTGTAGTGGTTGTAGCTGTATGTAGGCAGTTGTAGCTGTATGTAGGCAGCTGTAGCCATGGAGTACTATAAAATTTATTCTAATCACGCAGTATGAGCAATGTAACCCATCATATTTTATTGCACTATCTATGCTACTTAATACATGCAAAGCACATGGAATAAGCCCATATAAACTTACCTTAACTATTTTGGCTTGCAGGATGGAGGGCCAATGCCCAGCTTGGGTGGGAAAAACTTTGAGCGTACGAGTGTGCTGCCAAAAGTTGCCGGACAGGGTATTCCTAATGGAAACTCAAGAAAATCGTAAAAGATAATGCTATATAAGTTTATGTAGACTTACCTAGAGTCATTTGGCATGTGATACGGAGGGGTCGATGCCCGGATTGGGTGGGAAAGGGTTTGAACGTACGGTTGTGGCGCCAAAAGTTGCCGTCGGGGGTA
>KN823026.1:39006-53148 GCA_000827465.1 Tulasnella calospora MUT 4182 | reverse complement strand
CTCCTCCAACGTCAGCGGCAAAGTGTAGACCCACCCTACAGCCGAGCTCAACGTGGAGAGTGTGCTGCTATCGTGTATCGGCTGAGACGACGATGAAGACGACGTTCCACCGCTCGAGGACAAAGAGGAAGATCTGGAGAGCTGATGGTGATGGTGGCGGGATCGTTTTCTACTGTGGTCTACGGAGACGTGAGGGAAGGAATTTACGTCTGGAGAAGGTGGTTGACTGTGTCCTTCGGTCCTCTTTCGCTTCGTTGTAGCGGATCTAGAGTTTGATAGGGGGTGGAAGCAGGCAAAGGGTACGGGGAACAAGGGCACAAATAAGTCAGTCACGCAAGGTTGAAAATATATTAAAAGGTCAGAGGCCGAGCAACTTACTGGGGTGGGTAGCTGGGAGATGGTGGTACTTGGAATCGCCGAAGCGGAGGTGGTACCGAAGGCATTGGCTTCCCGGAGAGGCTGCACTTCCTCCTCGGATAGGATTTGGATGATCGTAAGGTAGGCAAGATCGTGACGAGGGGCTCGTCCTCCATGACGTGAGACCTCCCGATGCCAGAGGAATGATGATTCCCGTTTGGAACGAACCAAGTTTGGCGCGGTTCATGGGCCTTCTTCTCAGTGACAGGAGACCTCTCGGGCCCAGAGGAATCCCAATCCCAATTAGCGATTAAAGAAGTCCGAACTGGGCTAGAAAGTTGAAAAGCAGGATCTTCTTCAAGTGGGGTATGATTGTGTGTTACGAGTTGAAGCGCCGGCGAGGAGGGGCTCATCGTTGACTCAGCCAATCCAGCGTCTAGATGGGACGGACTTTGTTCAGTTAGCTCGGACGGAAGCTGAGCAGCTTGTCCACTTGAAGAGGAGTCGGATAGCAACGGAGAGAAGGCTGCGGAGGAGGGGGAGCCCACGAAGGAACTTGTCATAGAAGTACCGAAATGATTCGAGTCGGGGATCGATGTAGATGTTTCAGGGCTAGTCGATGCCGAGTTTCGCGATTTAGGCGATGGAGGTGGATAAATAGATAGACTTGTCGTTTGGGGGGCAGGACGGTCGACTCCTGTGGCTTGGCCACGGGGCTGAGTTGGAATCTGGGTGGAGGAAAACACGACCGTTAGCAAGCGCCACAATCGTCTCAGAAATTCCGCAGAGAAACCCCGCCATGTGGCTGTCTCCTGGTTTACGGGAGGCAAGGGGCGTTGCGTACCTCATCGCTTTCGTCCTCCGATGGGAGAGGAGGGAGTTGCTTATTCAACTGGAGCGAACCCACGAGTCCACTACTGGGGCTGCTGGCCGCGGGATGGATTGAAGGATAGTGTCTTGGTGGTTCGTAGTTGGAGGTGGTGCAAGTGAGCTGCTCAAAGAAGTCCCCGTCGTTGGTGATACCATGCAGTCCCAAGTGGTGGTGAAGAGGCTGAGGTGGATGGGCTAAGAGAGCCATGCCTTGAAAGTGCTTAGAGGCAGGATCAAAGGTTCGGGGGACAAAAGAGGGAGAAGGGTTGTGTGTGTCAAGATATTTTGGTTGCAGAAGTCATGACGGTTTGACATAAATATGTATTCCTGTTCGGCTGCGGAAGTTTCGCTGAGCATGAGCTTCTTGCCTCCGAGGCCGCCGTCGGATGGGCCCTTTGACCCTTGGCGATGTAAGTACCGGTGTTCTCGGGCATACCGATAACATGCGTCCGCCTCGTTGGCAATGTCGTTTCATTGCTTTCATTCGAATCCGCCCCAGGAGGCAGGAGCTTGAGGAGGACCTCCTTACGGCCGAAGACACGCCTTGCTTGTGTCCAACAGAATCTTCTAAGAAAGCGCCACAATTCAAATCGAAGTTTCACATTGATATAGAAGGAATCAACGAATCAAACCATTGGCTTCGTCTAGTTGGGAGAGTTTGGGGGAGAGCAAGTGACGTGGCCGTCATTGGCATTCGGAAACAAACTCGGGTAAACGAATGACGTCGAGGGTCATTTAAGAGTGCAGTATCAAAGCTCGGAGGATGCCGAAAGTCGCAGAAGTCCCACTGGCAGTAGGATTTCTGTAAAACTCAGCGAAAAGCCCTCCGCTTGAAACCTTAGCAACATTAACCTCCGACCCGGAACCTTACTACCAACGTCCATGTCCGCTTTGATGACATTGGAGTGGAGAGGCCATCCCCCCTGACAAGTGCTCTGAGCTCGTCACCGCACTCCTTCAACGCCACCAAAGCCCGTCACCGGAGTGGAGGCGAAGCGCGGCGTACGACCCACCGCGTCCATAGTCCTCTCCGAACTTGGCTCGGTCCAACTCGGACTTGGCCTTATCGGGATTCAACCTCCACCTTCCGATCCCTCTGGGCAATTTTATCGATATCATGTCCTGGCGAAAAAGCAAATTTACGAAGTGGGTTCCACAAATGGATAGCTGGGTGCGTTGCGAATTTAGCAGTCACAGGAGATGGGTCGACTCCAACGAGGAGAAATAGCTCCCCCTGGGGCATTTCCCTTATCACCCCTTGAAGTATTTCTTTTAGTAGATGCAATTTTTTCCATTATTGGCCATGTTACAATACATTTTGCACTAATTACTCCCCGCTCGAACAAGTGACTTCCGATCGGAGAGAATCCCAACAACAAAATCAAAGAACGGGATTCTCCCAACAAAAAGAGCTGAGCGACGTCCCTCGGGAGCACAGCTTTCAACCCTTGCCTCGGAATAAAAATGGTTAAATCTGGAGGAAATTGATCAGGGCGTGATGTTCCATCTAAAGGGGACGTTAGCTCTGACTCCCATATCTCTCCTTATGTTCCTCAGCTCACCGAACGATCAGATCGCCCCTTCCAACCACTTTCCCCTTCGACCTCTTATGCATGCCTTCTCCTTTAATCACCGTCTCCTGACCATCCCAGATCGCACCTCTCGGTGGATAGAACTCGATGACATTCCCATCCAAACCGACGACTTTGCGAAGTGGCCTTGTCCCGTTCGTATTACGAACATCTAAAGGAGATATATATTGCTCGTACTCCAAATTCCCGTCCTCACGCCTTGTAAACATCTTGTGATCGACTTGCTGCACCACAAAGACTATCGTCTGAAATACGCCTGGATAACGTTCATTACCCGCGTCGGGGAAGATGATCCGCGTTCCGGTTCTCCACCCAGGCTTAATGTCGATCTGAACTTCTTGAATCTTGGGTTCGCCGGAAAGTAGGCAGGTCGTGATCCGATAATAGTCCGTTCCACCTTTGAACAGCTTCTCCAACGTCAGCGACAAAGGGTAAACACACTCTTCAGGTAAGCTCGGTGCGGAGGCTATACTGCTATTGTATACCGACTGAGGAGACAATGAGGACGACCTTTCATCGCCCGAGGACCAGAGGGAAGCCCTAGGGAGATGGTCCGGAGACCTTCTTTCGTTACTGTAGTCCCTGAGGTCGGGACTGAAGGAAATTAGGTCTGTTGATGAGAGTGGATGACTGTGTCCTTCAGTCTTTTGTCGCTTCCTTGCAGTAGATTTAGACCTTTAGGGGAGACATGTACAAAGTCGCGGGGAGTTGAGAAAGAGAGTGGAGACGGGCACAAAGAAGTCAGCCACTCCGCCCGAGACTAAAAATAGAAATAAATAAATAGAATGTCAACCAACTTACCAGAGTGGGTGCTTGGGAGGTGGGCGTGCTTGTAATTCCGGTGGTAGACGTGGAACAGACCTTGACACGCCTGACAGCGTGCGCTTTCTCGAGCCCCTCCGATCGGACTTGGGTGGTGGGGTGGTAGGTGGTGTCGGGATAAGGGGCTTCCACTCTATGGCAGGAGACATCTCCGAGTCAGGTGAGAGACAATCCCCGCTGAGGACGAATAAAGCTTCGCGTGGAGTTAGAGGCTTCTCGACGATGGGAGACTTTTCAGAGTCTGAGGGATCAGAATCCTCGCTGACGAGGTGTGAAATATGGAGAGGACTTGAGGGTTCGATAGGAGCGTTTTCTCCGAGGAGGATATGATTGTGTGGTGCGTTTTGGAGCAACGGCGAGGGAGGGCTTGTCAAATTCGTTAACTCAGGCTCTGCGTCCGACCAACGTTGTTCTTCTGCATCGGTTAGAAGCTGTGCAGCCTGTCCATTTGAAGGGGAGTAGCATTGAGAAACAGCAATAGTTGCGGAGAAGTTCGCGACGGAACCGCTCGTTGACGTGCCGAAATTCGAGTTAGGGATCGAGGGACATGTTTCGGCGCCACTCGGTGCTGAGATCCGTGATCCGAGGGATGGAGGCGGGTTTATCGACAGGGTCGTGTTTATCGAAGGACGAGAGGCGGCTCTAAAAGTTTGGCTTGGGGGCTGCGTGGGATTCCCGGGGGGGGGTAGAGAAAAACGCGTCCATTACTAAATGCCGTAACCGTTTCGGAAGATTTCCAAAGAAAACCCGCGATGCGGCTTCCTCCTGTGTCAGAAAAGGCGAGGGTTTTCACGTACCTCATGCGGCGGATGGAGTGGAGGATACCGTCCCGAGCTTTCGTCCTCGGGCGAGAGGGGGCCATCTTCAGAAGAGAGACGAGGGTCTTCAGAGGGGAGAGGAGGGAGGTCCTTGTTAACTTGAAGTGGCCTCACCCCTCGGGTGATGGTGCTGCTCGTTGCTTGATCGACTGAGGGATAGCCGTTTGTGGTTGCGTACTCGGCGATGGCGCGAGTGAGCTGCTCAAAGGCTCCTCCGTCGTCGGGGATATTATGCAGCCCTAAGTAGTGGTGGGGACTCGGAGACTGGGCTGGACCGGTCATGACTTAATAGGACTTGAAGAGCAGGATCAAAGATTCGGGGGGCAAGAAGAGGGAGAGGTGCAGGAAGCACACCGTTCCGATATAAATATGTCTCTCTCCGCCAGCTGCGGGCTTTTCCCCGCAAGATTCAGCCTTTTGGATTAGTGGCTGTCAGCAGTGCATTGTTCTCGGGGGCACCGTGGGCAGTGGTTGTGCGTCATTTCCGCCCAGGAAAGGCAGGACCCTTTTCCGCACAGAAGACTTCGCTGGTCTTCAGGATTAACGTTCCTGCACGCTTCAGTCTAAATAAAAAGCTGTCCATCCGGCAGTAATAAGCAACAAAGTGTTATAATCTCTGGCCATGGCTTCGCGAGGGGAATGAATCCCGGGTTGATCAAGCAAATGGAACTAGTACTTCCCGCCAAAAATGCCGCCCCGTCACAAGGGGAAAAAACGAGACAAACAGACCTCCGGAGGCACTCAAGAACACAGCTTTAGTATTCGGGAAAGACCGAAGGTCGCAGGGTGTTGGGACGACTTGAGATTCATTGGCTAGCTGGAAACCGCCTTGTTCGTAACCTTGACATTTATAGCACTTTTCAGAATGATGGTCGCGCGGTTCCCAGGGTCCGATATTTTGAAAATACCCAATTCGAGGGAAATGCACGTTTCCGCCCTACCAAGCGAATGGATCGGCCCCAAACATGGAGAAGAGATTTCTGAAGTCAGTATCCAGGGCATGACGGTGTCCTTTCTCAGTCACCCTAGCCACCCTCAGACTTCCGTACTTTCGGCGAAAACGCTCCCTAGCCATGAAAACGCTATCCCATGGCAAGCAACTTTGTAGCTCATCTCAGGTAATAAATACTCAGGGCATGACATTGAGATAGCAAACCCATGTGAATCAGACACCCTATGACTGGGTGGGGCCAAACCACCGGCAATCCTCCCCGCGCTCTAGATCCCTGGGTGACAATCTCGCTAATTGCGATTTGTCATGCCCTAGGAAGCCAGTAATAAATTCTGATCCTCAATTTTGGCGAGCCAGGAATTTGTATTGGGTGTGCTAGCCTGCAAATTGTAGGTGATAGGGCTCCCTCACGGAACTTGTGTGAGTTAGCCTTCAGGGAGATTTAAGCACGTCACGCCCTGATAATTTGATTTATTGTTGCTATGCAATTCATTCCAAGATTAAAGGTGAACGGAATGGGGAGATATCGTGCTTTTCCGCCCGCCAGGGAATTAAGCTGAAAGCGAACCGTGGGAAGGGAACGGCTATCATTCTGAAAAGTGCTGTAAGCTCCGAACCCACCACGACTGCCGCGGGTCACCGCCCGCCGCCCCCAACGTAAGGCGGGCGCGCCCATAAAACCATCCAAACCCTCGCGCCGCATGTACATGCGAGAACATTTAGCGGATGACATCGATTTTCTGAGGCCCAAGGGCGTCAGCTATATTTGACGTTCTGCGACAACATTACGGAAGAGCGTTGGATAGGTAGGATACAAATACTGGAATGTCAAATGCACCCAGATCCTCAGTTATGTAATAAAATTTGGACCAGGGAAGCAGTTAAGAGCGCTTTAATATCTTATAAACAAAGGGGCGTAAACGGGTCACGGCTGTGAGAACGATATGGTGGAGTCGCCGGCGCATCCTGCTGAGTTCACCAAAGCGGCAGCAGCCCGCCTTTTAGACATGCGCCACCCTGTGTTCTTGAGATGACTTAACTAAATAGCCCACCATCTGAGTCCTATTTTATACCAGTCCTTATAGAAGGTTTCCTTGCCTCGCCTCGAAAGATAAACCGCATCATGACATTTGACGTACGTCTGCCATGTCCAATGCAACGGAATCTCCCCCTGACCTTACATCTCTGCCGAAGCTGAAGTCAAAATAGATGAAACGAAACAAATAAGTGCCAACGACCTGTGCGATACTACGTGCACACAGGTCCTGCGCGTTGATCGACCTAATAGGGCAAAACATGTATTACTGTCCGAGATGCACTTCCGCTGCCTCCATTGTCACCCCTTCCTCTAGATGCTCCAAGTTATGAACCTCCCTACACCGACAAGCCCATCTTGACAATAAACTGCTGTAGTGTGGACCGACCTAGGCTGTCCCCTGTTCTAATCGCTATACTGGATGCATAATTACCATGGCGCCTTGTAGAGTAGTGGTCCTCCTGGACTGTGGATCAGGTATCGATTACTTGAACAATGATCTTCTAGCCAGCCACAATGCTGTAGCAAAGCGAGGTGTGTCTTGTTTGCGGAAATAGCCTCCACAAAAACGCTCAGCAATGTTCAGTACCTTACCACCTTGCCCCAGTTAGCCAGTGGAGAGATTACAACCCTAAGCCGCAAAAGCGGGGTCTATTAAACGGGACACACTAGTGTTTTGGAAACAATCTAATAAAATCGCCCGATCACTATGTGAGTCGTATTTATACCAAGTTGAAGATACTAAGTGGGTCTAGACGCTATCCTTCGCCAACAAGGATAGTCACAACTGTTGGGAAATTAGCTGTCACAGGAGATGGGTCGACTCTAACCAGGAGAAATAGCTCCCCCCCCTCCCTCTCTGGCATTTCTCTTATCACCCCTCGGAACATTCCTTTTATTGGATGAAATTATTTCAATTACTAACTATGTTACAATACATTTTGTACTAATTACTCTCCACTCGGACAAGTGACTTCCCGATCGGATAAAATTCCCACCAACAATTTCGAAGAACCCGATCCACCTCGGAGTAAGAAGGGTTCCATCTGGAGGAACGTAATCAGGGCGTGATATTCCACCTGAAAAAGAATATAGTAGAGTCAGCTCCGGCTGGCATATCTGCCTTTACGCTCCTCAAGCTCACCGAACGATCAGATCGCCCCTTCCAACCACTTTCCCCTTCGACCTCTTGTGCATGCCTTCTCCTTTAATCACTGTCTCTTGACCATGCCAGATCGCACCTCTCGGTGGATAGAACTCGATGACCTTCCCATCCAAACCCACGACTTTGCGAGGTGCCCTTGTCCCGTTCGTCTTACGAGCTTCTAAAAGAGATATATCTTGATCGTACTCCAGATTCCCGCCCTCGCGTCTTGTAAACCTCTTGTGATCGACTTGCTGCACCACAAAGACCATATTCTGGAATATGCCTGGGGCACATTCATGACCGGCGTTGGGGAAGTTGATCCGCGTCCCAGTGGCCCACCCAGGCATAACATTGACCCGAACTTCTCGGGTCTTGGGCTTTCCAGAGAGCAGGCGGGTCGTGATCCGATAAGTGTAAGTTCCACCTTTGAATAGCTCCTCCAACGTCAGCGACAAAGGGTAGGCCCACTCTGTAGGCAAGCTCGGAGCGGAGACTATACTGCTCTCGCATACCGGCTGAGACAACAATGAAAATGACGTCTCATCGTCCGACGACCAGGGGGAAGCCCTGGGAAGATGGTGAGGCTCCCGAGATGTTCTGTTGTTGCTGTTGTCCCTGAGGTCAGGGCTGAAGCAAATCAGGTCCGGTGGTGAGAGTAGATGGCCGCGTCCTTCAGTCCTTTGTCGCTTCCTTGCAGTAGATTCAGAGGTTCAAAGAGTGTTTGGGGAGAACATGTACAAAGTCGGAGGGGGTTGAGAAAGAGAGTGGGTGGGCACAAAGAAGTCAGCCACCCTGCCCGAGAGTAAAAATAGGGGGAAAAAAATTAGAATGCCAACCAACTTACCGCGGCGGGTGCTTGGGAGGTGGTGGTGCTTGTAATTGCGACGGTAAACGCGGAACAGACGTTGACACGCCTGACAGCGTGCGCTTCCTCGAGCTCTTCAGATCGGACTTGGGCGGCGATGGGGTGATAGGTGGTGTCGGGATAAGGGGCTCCCACTCTATGAGAGGAAACGTCACAGAATCAGGCGAATCACAATCCCCGTCGAAGACGAGTAAAGCTTCGCGTGATCTTGGAGCCTTTTCAGAGCTCAATGCATCAGAATCCCCATTGACGAGGTGTGAAATCTGGAGAGGGATTGAAGGTTCGATAAGAGGGTTTTCTCCGAGGATATGATTGTGTGGTGCGTTTTGAAGCAGCGGCGAGGGAGGGCTTGTCAGATCCGATGATTCGGCTTCTGGGTCCGACCAAGATTGTCCTTCTGGCACGGCTAAAAGCCGTACAGTCTGTCCACTTGAAGGGGAGTAGCATCGAGAACCAGTAAAAGGTGCGGAGAGATGGGCGCTCGCGAGGGAATTGCTCCTCGAGGTGCCGAAATTCGAGTTGAGGATAGATGTGCACGTTTCGGTGCCACTCAATGCTGAGGTCCGTGATCCGAGGGATGGAGGTGCGTTTATCGACAGGCTCGAGCTTGTCGAAGAATGAGATACTGCTCTAAAAGCTTGGCTTTTGGGCTGAATGGGAATTTGGTGGAGGGGGGGCCGTGGAGGAAAACGCGACCGTTACTAAACGCCGCAACCGTTTCGGAAGATTCCCAAAGAAAAGCCGCCGTGCGGCTCTCCCCTGGGTCAGATAAGGCGAGAGTTTCACGTACCTCATGCGGCGGATTCAGGGGGCGATACCATCTTAGGCTTTCGTCACCGGAGGAGAGGGGATTAACCCCAGAAGGGAGAAGAGGGTTTTCAGTAGGGAGGGGAGGGAGCTCCTTGTTAACTTGAAGTGACCCCACCACTCGAATAATGGTGCTGCTTGCTGCTGGATGGACTGAGAGATAACGGTTTATGGGTTCGTACTCGGCGATGGTACGAGTGAGCTGCTCGAAAACGTCTCCGTCGTCGGGTATATTATGCAGCCCCAAGCAGTGGCGGGGAGTCGGAAGCTGTGATGGACCGGTAAAAACAGTCATGATTTCATACGACTTTGAAAGCGGATCAAAGGTTCGGGGAGCAAGTGGAGGGAAAGGATTGTTAAGGTGAACGTCGCCTGTTCGCAGAACCCATGCCGCTTCGACATAAATACTTCTCGCTCTGCACAGCTTTCGGTAAGAGTCAGTCTTTTATCTTGATGGCCGACGTGGGAGAGGACCCTCAATCCCTCATGTCGCAGTGTGGATGCGTCGTCTTCGGCCCCGTGGCCGTGCGTCACTTCGCCAGGAAAGGCAGGAGCTTAAGATAGCCCCTTTTCGCACAAAAGACCTCGCTTCGTTCGGCTCCTAAGCAATATTCATGGGATGTTTCAATCTAAATAGAAGCTGGTTGCCATTTTACAGAAACGAGCGACGGAATATCAGAATCTCTGGCCGTGTTGTGAGGGAATGTCACGGTATCTTGGGTTGCGCAAATTGAACTCATACTTGACGCCAAAAATGACGCCCCTGCCACACAGGGACAAAACGAGACAAAGAGACCTCCGGAGTAATTCAAGAGCACAGCGTCAGTATTCGGGAAATATAAAAGGTCGCCGATCTGAGTGTTGGGCCGACCCGAAATCCATTCTGCCTCGTCTGTAACCTTGACATTTAAGCGCCGAACCCACGACCAATGTCCACACCCACCTCCAAACCCCCCCTTCCCTAAAACCTTGATTCGGGCGCCGCGTTAGTACTCCATGACCGCTTTTCCTTAATGCCACCAAACCTCACCACCGACGCTCGGCGGCGCCGGTTGCCCCCAACGTACCTGTAAAATTATCCAACCCCCCCCCTCAATGCGAGAACATTTGAAGTTAGCACGCTGGCCGATATTTTGTCCGGACATCGACGGCAATACTCGGCCACGTTAAGTCTCGTACACTTCAGTTACACAAATTTTCGCTTCGAATATATCTAGGCATAAGAGCTTAGGGTATGAAAATCCTCGAATATCCCTCCACCCTGCACGTTAAGCCAGTTGGAAAGAAAAGGTGAACGTATGGTCAGCGAAAGGACAAGACCTAAGGCCACGAGAGTAGAGACTTACGGAGTGCGGCAAGTAGGACATAAATGCTGGCTGATAGGCTGTGTAGCTAAGCTAGCTCGACAACCATCGCATAAGCTCAAACAACGACAAGGCCAACATACGACATCTCTTGGGCTATCCAAGCAGACGATGCATGTGCTCTTCTCTTCGTCAGAGAGTTCCCTCTTTCGTGTTCTCACATTCTGTGAAGCTGCGGGAAAGGTGGCTTGCGAAGCAGAGGCCGCTAGAGTATTGGATGAGAAGGACGAGCTTTGAAACCTCCTTCGGGTCATTGGAGATGCGCTGTTGTCCAGTAAGTGAGAGAGGAGGATCGATGTTGATGTTGGGTCCGGTGAAGGTTCGATAAGGGCTAAAGAGGATTCCACTTCTCGGTTATCCTCCGTTTCAGTTGATTCACCATCATCGTCTGAGAAGTTCCATCCATCTTGGACGTCCTCGTCATCTTCTGGAGGTGGTTGGTAGTCTCCGTCACCATCACTTGTAACACTGACTCCGCGAAGGAAGCGGGTATAATCTGCTTCAGTGTCGTCGAGTTCGTCTCCTTGGTTCTGTTCAAAGACTCAGGTCAGCAGGCCGGATCTCGCACAAGTCCCGGGGCATTGAAACTCACGTGATCCTGATTCAGCGGGGCACCCACGACAGTGGTTGCGACCGGCTCTACCCAAGACGCTCCTCTCCCCGTCGTCACAACGAGACCCCTCACAAAGAACGACAACAACCAACCCAACCCTGTCCTTACCAACAAGTACACCGACACTTTAACCACCCTCCACATATTCTTTAACAGCTTCACGATAAGCCTCCACCTCCCGCGTTCCAACCACCCTCCGAACAACGCGTCGGACATTTCGGGCTCTCGTGCTTTGATTTTCTTGATCTCCCGACCCAGTCCGGAGCTTCCGTCTTGCTGGTTGTGACCATGTCGGTGACTGTAGGCGCTCACGAGGACTCGACCGTCCGGGAGGATTGTCACACATTCATCCTCGTCGTCATCCGCCCCACCAAGGTTGCTAGGCTGGCTGGAGTTGAGCTTCAGGCCCGGCATCTCATTCGAAAGCCCGCTAACTGCTGTGGTTGAGAAACTGGCTACGATCAACTTGAGCAAGACGGTCCTCGCGTCGTCTTCCCATCTCAAGCTCATATTCGCTGGCATCGTCCAAAAGCTCCCTGCGTCCAAGGAACCTTCCAACAGGATGAACGTGAGCGCTTTGAGCAGCCAAGTTGTGGATACTGCTACGAGCATCATGGTGTCGAAGTAAGCCATGACGCTGTTATGCGTTGCAAAGAAGGAATCCTGTCCGCTAAGGATGTTGAGCCAGTGAGAGAGTAGAATGGTTGCGAATGAGACGAGGGAAGGGATGAGCCGGTTACGAGAGTAGGGCCTGTAAATACCCATAGTGTGGTATATCGTAAGCTAGAAGAAAGAAATAAGGGGAGAAGAGTTAAGGTTCAGAGTACTAAACAGTCGGAGCTAGGGGACGTACGTCAAGAAGGGGACCAAGCATGGATAGGAAACCATGGATGTCCGGACGACTGGGCAAGCCTTGCGGCTTGATTGAGTGTGTCATGGGAGAGCCGAGGTAGTGCATAAGGATGCCAAAGTCGACAAGGTTGAACGTCAAGGAGGTCCGAACAGTTCCGCTAAAGGAGAGCGAGCTCAGTTATTAGTGCATTGGCGGATTGCAACAGGTCCACAAAACACACCTTCCATCAAGACCATTGTTCAAGGCAGCTGTGTTACCGAATTTTCCGTGCGAAGGTCGTCAGCAAACGTTTCCACCATGGGGAGTCTGTTGGACCCACCGGCCAAAGGTCCTAACTTACTGACTGCTAACGCCAAACACACGGAGACGAACCCCACCCACGTAACGTCCTTCATATCTTTTTTCGCTAGTCTATCGTCCATCCACTTCGCTAAAGGCGACCATTTCCCGATCCAGGAATAACCCTTTTCCGAGTCGACAGCGGAGGCTTGGAATATCAACATGATCACCAACCAAGATGTGCGATACATCAAAAACAAAGTCGGAATCCTCAGTATAAATCGATTTTGAGTGAGGTGAAAGTTTATGGGAACGAGGTGTGAGAGCGCCTTGTTGATCGTTCGACGGAAAAGGGCGACGGTACGAGTGAACAACGAGGCTGCGGCCTCCGCACGGCGATCCTCCTGGGCATCATGATCCTGTTCTAGGTGTGTAGGATTGCGGTGCCGAGTTATTGGCGCGACAATGTTTTGGATTCTGTCTAGCAGGAATGCCTGTCACAGCGTTCCCAGAATGGCAGTAGCGAAGGATCAGCACGAAAGGGACGCCCGAACGCACTATCGTTAGCTCCAGCAGAGACATACCATAAACACCGTAACAAGCAAGTATCGACTTTCGAAGTAACTAATTGTAAGGTGGGTCTGGGGGTCGGAGAAAGCTTCTCGCAAGGCTTCTCTTGGAGTCTTGATGTTCATCGTTTTGGCCGTTGTTGCCGCCGCCGTAGTCCCGGGGCCTTCATCTGACATGGCTATCCAAGAAACCCAAGAAATAGCCCAAGATGTGGGTGTTGGGGGACACTATGGCCTGGTCGGCCGGTGGTTGCGTGTGGGAGGAGGTGAGGTTGCTGTCGGGCGGAGTTTCCGGCGCCCGCCCCGTGGAGCCGTGATTCACGTGATCTGTGGCCAAGGCCAAAAGCCAAAAGCCAACCATGTTTATTGTAAGCAGTTTTCCTACCCCTCCCCTCCCCTCCTGCACGCGACTCCACGCGTATTCGAGCCGAAATATCTGCTTCGAGGCTACCATCGTCTTCGGGATTGTCAATCTCCCCCAGGAAAGGTTCCGAGGACACACCAATTCCGCCAGTCCCGACCGACGAAAAATAACGGTTCCTCTTCGTTCAAGGTGGAATGTTCCACCATCCCACCATCCGCATCTTCGCAGGTAGTATAAGCTCTAGAGTGGTCGAGTGTCTGACCGATGTCGTGCCGTCGGCGTTTCAGCAATTTCCGCGGACCCGACTCACAAGCAATTTGCAAGCTCCCCTCAAATCCTTGATTAACTTTCTCGGCCGGAATGTCTTATTTCTTGGCTAAAGACAAGTTGCATTTCATCTGGTTTTACCCAGCCGCCACCCACCTGATCCAACGTCGATCAGTCGAACTGCTTTAATCAGGCCAATGCTATACCGCTTTGCTCTATCGCTGCTATGCTCCACCGATTTGATGGCTCTTTGTGGTTTTTGCGATAAAACAAAGCTTAATGTGGGTGCTTGGTGACACAGTCGCTTGTGCTAGTCGACTGGAATGTGAACCTGTGCACCAACAACCGTTCGGAGCCTTCTTGCCCGCCGCCATCCAGGTTCCACGTCAAAGAGTGTCAAAGTCCACTTTGGCCAACAGAATTTATCATTTGCTTAATTTCACGGGCCAGTCGATCAGCCTGGGTGGTGACAGTACCACCAAGTTGAACGCGTTTGGCAAAAGTACCCCGATTCCTCATTGAACCCCATGCCCATTTGACGGTGGATGGTGCCAGTTCACCAGCAGG